>APFE030421128.1:0-11041 GCA_000404065.3 Pinus taeda
TGAAATATGCTTACAAACAGAAATGGAAATAAACCAGCTATGGTGATGGTAGCTTATCTCTGAGAAGAGATGTGGCGACTACATGCCTCTGAACTGCCTTACAATGAGGCTCAAGGGTCTTTTTATTATTTAACAATAAGAGAAAACCCTAAGCAACCAAAACCCTAACCCGAGGAGATGTAACACAAGATTTTATGGGCCCCGTTGGGGTGAGCTGGACAACCAACTTCCTGGGGTCGTGAATTGGTCATATTATCTCCGTTTGACATGCATGATAACCCATTGGAAAGATCTCTCTGAGGACTACGATGAAATAGATTATTTTAGACAAAAAATTATTGGCGGTAGATTTCCAAAAAACGTCGTTTAGGGCCTCAAAACGAATCCAGAAGTTTAGGACCCGAAAAACTGCTAAAATAGTAAACTGTGCTACAATTAACGAAATTGAAAAACTGAAAGAAACAATGGTGGGGGTCCAAGTTAAATTTGCGGGTGGCCACCAATATCCACCTGGATCACTGCTTATTCAAGCAGTATCGTGATGTCTTCGCATGGACGTACGATGAACTCAATACATATGACACACGAATCATCTAGCATGCGATAATGATTAAGGAAGGGGCCAATCCATTCCAACAAAAGATAAGGAAAGTACATCCAATGCTTGAGCCTCTCATTTAGAAAGAGTTGAGAAAATTGCTGGATGCTCAGATCATATACAGAGTGCGAGACTCGACGTGGGTGTCAAATTTGGTCCATGTAAAGAAGAAGTTCAGGGAGATCTACCTGCATGCAGATTTCTAAAATATCAATTGTGCCTTGGACAATGACAACTACCTCGTGTCTTCCATGAAACAAATATTGCAAATATTATTGGGATCTGAAATGTTTTCTCTATTAGATGGATATTCTGGATATAACCAAGTTCTAGTTGCAGAGCCTGACAGACTCAAAACCACGTCAAAATGAAGTGGGGCATGTTCGCGTTCTGACAAATTTCATTTGGGCTAATCAACGCTGGTGCAACATTACAATGTGCTATGGACATCACTTTCCATGGAATCATTAGGAAGAGCATAGTGGTCTATCTTGATGATGTAACAGTGTTCTCTAAACATAGGTTAGATCACCTACGCCACTTAAAGAATATTTTTAATGATGTTGCAAGTACGAGATATCCTTAAATCCCAAGAAAATTATGTTTGTAGTTTCCGAGGGTAATATCCTGGGCCACATCATTACTAAGAGTGAGATTAAGGTAGTCCCAGATAGGGTCACGATGATCACGCAAACTCCATTCCCAGTGAATAAGAAATCCATGCAGTCTTTCTTAGGGAAGATAAACTTCCTCCTGAATTTCATCTCTGACTATGCCTAAATTGTCAAACCAATACAAGAGATGGTGAAGAAGGACGTAGCCTAAAAATGGGACAAAAGGGAAAATGACACGTTTTCCTGTATTAAGCAGGCCATAGCAGAAGCACCTACGTTGTATAGCCTAGACTTCGGTAAATATTTCTTTCTATACACTTTTTCTTCTAATACCTCTCTTGTTGTTGTACTCACTCAAAAGGATGAATTGAACAATAAGCGGCATATCTCCTTCATGAGTGCAAGTCTGCAAGGACCAGATATTAACTACCCCATCACGGACAAGTAGGATTATGCATTATACAAGGTGGTAAGGAATTTTAGGCCCTATCTATTGAAGAACCATTGTGCTATCTTTGTTTCGCACCCAGCAATCAGGTCATTGCTTGTTCAACAAGAGCTAGGTGAAAAGAGAGCGAACTTGATGACTGGTTACAAGAGTATGATCTAGAAATCCATCCAGTTCACATAGTAAAGGGCCATGGTCATTTCCAACTAGCAGCATAAGTAGTAAATGTGAAGGAGGAAGAATAAGAGCTCTCGGGATGGGAGCAAGAAATTGAGATGTATAACGTTGAGAGAGCCTCCCCCGCTACAAGCATAAACTCTTGGTACACGGATGTGCACCAATACCTTGAGCACGACACAATTTCCTCTCACTTTTCCACATGATATAAGAGGGCACTCAGACTTAAAGCATTATCTTATCAGTAGGTTAATGGGGTGTTATTCAGAAATCACCACAATGGAGTATTGCTAAGGTGTTTGAAAGCGCATGATTCAGAAAAGGTATTGCATGATCTCCACGATGGACCAGCCGAGGGACACTTTGCAGGAAACACTACAGTGCATAAGGTTATGAAAAATAACTTTTATTCGCCTACATTATTCAGATATGCTCATGATTATGCCTGTAAGTGTCCAGTTTGTCAAAGATGTGCCGACAGAAACAAGAAGTCAGTCACCCCACTCCAGCCCATTGTAGTGGAAGAACCTTTTCAATAGTGTGGCTTGGACATTGTTCGTGAAATCTTCCCACACTCGTCAAAGCAACACCATTACATCTTAACTGCTACAGATTATTTCACACAGTGGATAGACACAATTCCATTCAAACAAGTGAACGATCAGGAAGTCATTATCTTTATGCAATAGAACATTATTTCCAGGTTCAATGTTCCTATGTCACTTGTTTTTGACAATGCAACTTTTTGTCACTAAGAGTCTATGATTTTGCATTGGAAAATGTTATCATATTGAAGCATTTAGCTAATTATTTTTGCAAGGGAATGATCTTGTTGAATCCACAAACAAGAACCTTATCCGCATTATCAAAAAGGTCATATTCTCTGAATAGGGAAACTGGCAATATGCTTTGGTGAATGTTTTATGGGTTTATTGAGTCACGCCAAAACCTTCCCTAAACACATCCCCTTACTTCCTGGTGTACGGAAAAGAAGCCATCCTTCTGCCGAACATCTACTTGCCAACTCTCCAACTATCACAAGAATCCTAGGGCAAGCCATGTATGTTAGTTTAGCGTAGGATGGACACTCTTCATAAGCTATAGGAAGAAACGTTGAAAGCTAAAGAAAACTTTTCACTCCACGAGGGTCATATCAAGAGGTGGTTTGACAAGAAGTCTACAGGGGAAAACAACTTTAGTTTGGGTGACTTAGTCTTACAGTGGGACAACTCCTACGTGCACAAAGGAAAACACACTAAGTTTCAGTCCCTGTAAATTGGGCCATTCACGGTGCATGAAAATCTTGGCCAGTACTCATATCATCTTCAATCACTTGACGGGAAGATTGACTCTCTCCCTGTCAACGCCCAAGACTTGAAACAATATTTTCAATGAAAATTTGGGGTCGTTCCCTACACTGTGTACATA
The DNA here is from genome assembly GCA_000404065.3 of Pinus taeda. NCBI lineage: Eukaryota > Viridiplantae > Streptophyta > Pinopsida > Pinales > Pinaceae > Pinus > Pinus taeda. Next base: position 3,266 of record APFE030421128.1, read on the forward strand.
GTATATTCTTTTATTTCTTGTTTGTTTGAACCTTTTTTTGGTTTCTGTTATGTGAATAAGTGTTGTGTATGAGTATATCATGGCTTCTAAGTATGTGTGTGACTAAACTAGAAAGAGACTTGTGACACTTCATCATTTGGCTAGTCTTTTGTCTGTCTTCCTTGTGTTGGTTACATCTTTGGTCGATTAAGTTTTGAAGAAAAATACGATCCATCAATAAGGAGATTTTTGGTCCAACCATGAACCCATGTCTAGTCCAGAAACCCCATGCCTATACTTAGTTTTTCTGCTTTGGTGTTCCCAAGGTTATCTAGCTAGTACAAATTGAGAAGTGGAAAATCTAAATGAGAAAACCTAAATCAGAGGTCTCTATATGCTTCTTTGAAGGAACAACCTTTTCTTCTCTCAATAAGTCATGATCCCTCTTCCACCCCAAAATAAATAAGTGTCAACGCAAAGTTCTCTTTAAATAAATAAATAAAGGCGAAAGAACAGAAAGGCTTCCTACACAGAGAGGTGAAGCAAGAAACTCCTTCGAGGTACTGTCTAGGCTCACTAGTGGTAGAGAAATGTTTGTGTTCCTGCTTAACTACGTTGGGTATTGTACAAACCTACTGGCAACGAAGCAACGCCAGAGATGAAAATTTACACTCTTAAAATCTTAAGCTCACGAGCTACACTACTCTTCCCAACTCGAAACATTGTGATTATGTTGAATCTTATGTTTTGTTCAACAGAGAAGGTATAGAGGGGACCATGGTTGTCCATGGGGTAAGTTGGAAGGCCAAAGTAACCTGCATGATGAATCAATACTCCTTGGAGAACCAAAGCCCTGCATAGAATAAGTTAACCAAGACGAAGAAGCTGGAGTTCAACCAATGTGTCACCAAGTGTTGTAGCTACTGCAACACCCTTTGAAATCTTGGTTTCACTCAATTTCAGAGCCTACCCTAGTCTTTTACATTGTTGTTGCAAACACTAGAGCTCATTTCATGAGCTTTCTTGCAGTTCTTTGGTCCATATTGCATGTTTTGTTAACTAGCGTATTTTGGCATGTTTGGTTGTTGTACAATGTTTGTAAACATTTTCTGATGGTTTCAAAGGTCGTTCTTTGTGTATATGAGTTGTCCCAACCATGTAAACATTTTTTGCATCCATACACAAAGTCTTGAACGTTATTGCACAAATGTTGTCACGGTCATCCTAAATCCTATCTTAAGTGTCGCACTTGTGGTATCTTGTCATGAGGTAGTCACATGGAGCGAAATGCTTTATTTACATAATTCGATGATCTATATTTCCATGTCATCAAAGTATTCTAAGTGTGTGATTACATTCAAGGTTCATCACAGTTCATCACCCATCCCACGCTTAGCCATTTTCAGAAAGTCTTCCCGACCAAGCAACTTAGCTTCAACTAAGCCCCGACTGAACTACGAATCGCACAGTCTTAGTTCTCTAAGTTTTGACCTTGCTTCTTGGAACTACACAATGTGCATTCCCTATCCTACAGGGCTGCTTCTTTGCACAATTCTTGAGCCCAACTCTTGATTTTAACCCCCATAATTGCGTAATTGTGTCTCCTAGATTGCCTTGAACTGCTCACTTCACATCTTCAACCCTCAAGCTTTTCCCTTATCTACTAGAATTATGCAATGCACAGAAGACCATCCCCCCTTAGCATCCAAACTTGTGCATATTCTTCTCCCAGTTTCCTTTCCCTTAGCCGAAACCCACTGCCTCCAGGAACTATGTAGTTATGTCGTTCAAGCCTCCCTGAGCTATGCATTGCACAATATCAGAGCCCAATCTCTCCTCATGGCTGTTGGAACTTCGTAATTCATAGTCACTGGGCCCCTCTTCCCAATCTGTGACTTTTCTCGAGCTAAGTTCATGGATAAGAATGCATCATCTTAGACTAGGGGGTTTTCAGATTGATGTCGTCCCGTCAAGAGTGAAGTGCAGGAACAGGTACACTATCAAGTCATGGTGAGATGATGAAGAAGGAGAAAAAGGAGGGAAGCATGCCTAAATACTCTCTTGTAGATGAACTCACAAGTGAATCAATCAAGAGAAAGCAAAGGGACACAAGTTTTCAACTACCATCCAAGACTAAAGATCATTGAAGACTTTGCATCAACAAGCCATGTAGAGGTGAAGAGAAAACATATCCAAGAAGACATCCAACACTCAGCAGCAATAGTAACTTGATATTGCCACATCACCAAGCATTCCATGTTAGTAGTGTCATGTCATGTCATGTCATGAGTGGGCATATACAACATCACTATTGCGGACCATGTATATTGTATTCAAATGTATTGTAAAGTGGATGTCCAAAGGACACACATGAATATGGAGAGTCATGTATGTTGAAAAGTCATAGGAAGTTGAAAAGTCATGAGGGTAGTCAAAGAGTCACAAAGGGGAAGCATCACCCCTTGCTTATATATACCCCCTCATTGTATGAGAAAATGACTTTTCACCTTGGCTCCTCTTGCAAGGCATTAGAGAGATCAGCTAGTCCTTTGAGGAGCAAGGAGTGGCTCCAATGTCCCACTATTGGGGATAGTGATGTACATTGTAATCACATGTCTTGGAACTTTTTCTTAATAACATAAGCCTTTAAGGCAATCACATTCTTCATGCATGGAATATGAATGTTTGTAAGACTATTTTGTGGACGTTTGTATTTTATGTTTGCTTTCACATGTACTAAAATAGTTTACCTATTTCAATTATTTTAGTGCCTATCTTATTGAGAATGTGATGTAATGGTTGCTATTGTTGTCCTATCCTTGTGGACTATTCCATGGGATATTAAATAGATATTTCCATTTTTGTTGGTTGTAATGACCATCGCATCCATTGTGGACTATTCTATTGGATGTTAGACAGATCTTTCTAGTTCATGTGTGTCTCTTCCTGGGTGGTACTATTACTTGTCACTTAGAGGCCCACTTTTCTCCCCCCTTTGCAATAGAAGAACCTTGACACAGTTGCAACTGCACACTCGCCAGGCACACCTCCCTTACTTTTCGAGGACACCATTTCATCCCTCTCTCATGCTGACAGCTAGATCCAAGGAAAATATTTAAGGATTTGGCAATCAGGCCTTTATACCAGATGGGACACCTACACCAAACCATGTGAGGTCTGTTTGGGACTTCATACCGAGGAGACCCCCTGAATGTTGGCGGGTCTAGCAATGTCAACAGGTCCAAATTCTTCAGGAGGTAAGGCTCAGTATCTCAAAGAAAAAGAAAAGTGGATGCTTAAAAAATAAGCGATTTCATCCCAATTTAAACCTAGGAGAGGGTATTCTTATGCATTAAGTTACGAATCTGACCAAAAAGACATTGGTTGGTGAGAATGAGGGATAAAATCCAATATTTATATGCTGAAGGGATGGGTAGAGAGTGCAATGAGCCCTCGTGTTCAAATACTACCATAGGTTTCTCTATTGTCGAAAGGGTGGATTCAAATCTCTTTTTAGATGTCAAATGAAGAAAAATGAGCAACTTACAATGTATGAATTATTGACCTAACTCTTGTTTTCTTCAAGAATTGGACCCCATTGTTTAATGCTAACAAGGAAAGGCGAGATGTTGTGCCAATATTGGTATGGCTCCCTGGGTTACCCACATAATATATTGAGCTCCGGATATCTTCAAAGAAATGGGTAGTACATTGGGCTCTTACCTAGAGGAAGACATGTCTTACTTGACTATGGGGAATAACTCAACAGCTCGCATACTTGTAATATTCAAGAGGGCTTGGTAGAGATGATGGATATTGGTCATGGTATGGAGTGGATCTAGCTGTTAGTTACGAAGGATCCCCCTTCCATTGTAGGCAATGCCACAGTTACTACCACTTTCTAAATTAATGTAGTCTTCCTTTTCACAAGAAATCATCAATTGACAACAAGAATCCTAATAAAAAGAGGGTTCAGGGGATTCTACTTTGCCTAATGAGACACTTAAGCTCTAGGATTGTTTAGAGTGACATATGTCGAAGTGTCTAACAAGTCAAAACAACTCTTAGGAGTTTCTCCAATGGATACATAGAAGGAGTTCATTCAATATGAAACATAAGAAAAAACTAGTGGTGAATTGTGTGAAGGAGTTGATTTAGAGGTTCCTCTGATTAACTCTATCTCTCCTCCACCTGTATCATTTCTCATTAATTATTTTTCTCTATTGGGAAAATATTGGGGTTCAAAATCATCTTTTGTAGTTTTGGATATCTCTTGCTCCAAGGCCATATCACCCATAACCTCTCTAGCTATTTATCCCTATCCCCAAGTTGATAATGGGTATCTCTCACCCATGGTCCAAACTAAAGATGGATTATCTAACTAACTGGAGGAGAGTGATATTTTATGAAACCGGTCTATCATGCCTATTTCAGATGGGTTAATAGGGGGTTTAGGGAGACTCATTATTTCTTCCCAAGATGGGAAAGGTTGGGGAAGTAAATCTCATATTTCATAATCTAAGGATAAATCTTGTGTAGAACTATCAATGAGTAGAGGACAATATATTGATAGGGTGCTTAGAGTAGTGAAATCCCTGGGGAGGATTTCCTCATGAAATTTCTCTCTCTCAATTGCAGGGGATTGGAAATCCCATCCAAAAGACTTTCCCTGCATAGGATTGTGAAAGTAGACAATTCATACATTATTCTCTTACAAGAAACCCTTGGGGAAGGGGAAGCTATTTCAAAATTTTTGAAATCTATGTTCATTAACTAGAAGTTTGTTGATTTAGATGTTCAAGGTCACTTGGGGGCTTCAAAAATTAGGTGGAATTCTCATCACATTAAAGTTATAAATTTATTGACTACTGATTATGGTCAAGCCCTTGAATTTTTCTCGAAGAATTGGGACGCAATCTGACATCCATCAATGTATATGGTACCTATTTGGATAGAATACATTTCTATGATATATTGTTTACTAAATCACTCATGGACTCAGATTCCTTGATCATAGGAAGTGATCTAAATTTTTCTTTGGGTACTTTAGAAGTTTGGGGTCCTAGGGCAAGGTCAAACTCCCTTTTTGTTTACCTTTCCAAAAAACTTATATATTGTAAGTTGGTTGATGTTTATCCAACCAAGATAAAACTGACATGGAAAAACAGGGATTCAAGAGAGGTTTGTATTGCTAAATTGTTGGATCGCTTTTTGGTATCATAAACTCTTATGGAAAGATTTAATCTCCTCGGAAAATGGGTTGGTAGTGGGAGTGCCTCTAACCACTCCCCTGTATTTTTGAAACTTAAAGGTTTCGACCCAAAGCCTGCAATCCCATTCAAGTTGAATTCTTCATGGTTGAAAAAAGAATATTTTTTATCTTTACTCAAGGAGAATTGGAAACCCTTCAACCCATCATTGGGGGACTCATTTGCAAGCCAGTTCGAAGAGAATCTAAAACTCATGAAGAAGAATGTTATGGATTGGGATTTCAAGAAATGTCAAAATGAATATCAAGAACTTTCTCTGGTGGAGCAGGAGATGGAACAACTATCAAATATTAGAGGGGAAGGCTTCTCAAATATGGAGTCTTGAGAGGCAATGATTTGGCTAGAAGCTAAGAGAAAATATTTAGTGGAATCTAAGGAAGTGACTTGGAGATTAAAAACTAGGGTTGTCTAGTTGGAATGCGGGGATCAAAATACAAAATTATTTCAATCCTATGATAAAGGGCATAAGATGTGCAATACCATCTAGAATCTCAATGATTCAGAAGGAACAAAGGTATCCAATTTTGAGGGTTTGGCTAAATTAGGGAAAAATCATTTTCAGGATCTTTTCAAGGAAGCAGAAGGAAATTCTATTGCAAAAGTCATTAGAGTGGCACAATTTTTTCCTAGTTTTGTCGAAGAGAAAGACAGCTGCTCCCTCAAGGAGGAGGTTTCAGAAGAAGAGCTTAAAGTGGTTCTGCATAAATTTTAAAAGGAAAAACTCCTAAGTCGGATGGGTGGGAAGTGGAATTTTTCTTGGGTCTCTTTGATCGAATTGGGAAAGACTTGTTGAAGGTTGTAGGGGAGTCTAAGAGGAATAGAAGAATCTTATCTGCTTTTAACTCTACCTTCATTGCTCTTATCCTAGAGGTAGAAAATCCCCAATATTATGAGGTTTTATGTCCAAACTATTTGTGTAACGACATCTAAAAAGTGATGGCTAAATTAACTTCCATAAGGATCAAGCCCATCCTATAAAATGTTATCCCAAAGGATCAGTTTGGTTTTCTAGAATGTAGAAAAATTCATGAATCAATTGGTGTAGCTCAAGAGGGTTTGCACATCATCAAAACATTGAAGTTGAAAGGTATTTTGATTAAAATTGATCTTTCCAAATGTTATGATCGCATCATAATATAGTTATAATGACCTTTATTGTTAACTCATGTGGGGTTCTCTTCGGCATTCATATCATGGATTATGAGTTATCTTCTCTCTGTCTAATGGTTCAACCCCACCATTTTTTCATGGTCAAAGGAGACTAAGACAAGGATTCCCACTGTCCCCTGTCCTATTCCTATTGGTGGTAGAAGCTCTAATCTTAACGTTGGAAGCAACAAAAAGAAGAGGTGAGTTTCAAGGAGCTATTATAGCTCAAGCTTTATCTATTACTCATTTACTTATTTTTGATGATATTCTTATCTTTTGTAATAAGTCACTAGGATATGCAGACAAATTATATGAAAATTTATCACTTTTTTGGAAAGCTACAGGAATGATTATAAATAACCTTATTGAATTTCTTTAGGACAAAGGCATTTCAAGACTCTCACATTTGGACACTTCTGCACTCTCCACTATTTGAAGGTAGGGTTGGAAATCAACAATAGAAGTGGGTTTGGATGTTGCATTTCATGATTCTTGGAACTTGTAACTTGAAGCACTTTTTGAAGCTCATATTCAACTAGTCGATAGGGAGGATAGGTTGGTATGTACTTTCTTCCCCTTTGGGTCATATTCTCCAAAGTTGGGGTATTTCCACTTAAATGTGGTAAGATTGAATGAAGAACCAAAGTGCTGGAAGAAGGTGATTTAGCATTCGGAATTTATGCCTAAAGAAAGTTTCTTTATGTGGTGCATTCTTGAAAACAAAGCACCAACCTCGGATAACATGCAGAAGTGCCATAAAATAGGCTCGGGATGGTTCTATTTGTGCAAGATGAATGAGGAATCAAATGGTCACTATTTTATTGGATGCCCTTTTACCAATCTACGTGGCTTGCTAATCTATATTGGGTTTGTCATGTAGTTGGCAAGGAAAGAATGTGGAGGATATTTGAAGGGCCTAGATATTATCTCCTACCACACGAATCTATAAAGTTTTGCTTGCATGCTAGGGTATTTGGCTAGCCCCTAACAAAGAAATTTTTCAGTAAAAACTCTCTTCCCTAGAAAAAATAGCAACTAAAGGACTTTAAATTTTGTCTCATCACCCTTAGTCAAAATATTTAGTTGTTCCTGAGAGTATTTCAATTAAAGAACTAGATATATCGAAACCCTGGGCATATTTAAATAGAATTAGTGAAAACTTCAGCGTAAAAGTGCCCAAGAAAATTTCACATAATTTCCATGTCATAATTTGTAAACCAATCAAAATCGTTTAAATTTAAAAAGAGGTACATGTCCTAAATAATTTTAAATTATTTAATTTAAGTATTCGTGAAATATTTTATTATTAATTTGGGTATTCGTGAAATATTTTATTATTAATTTGGGTATGTGTGAAATATTTTATTAATGATATTTA
>APFE030421132.1:0-10751 GCA_000404065.3 Pinus taeda
TGAACCCATCTGGTTGTTCAATGTATACTTCTTCTTCCAAGTCTCCATTCAGAAAGGATGATTTCACGTCCATTTGAAATACTTTGAAGTTTTGAAAACTAGAGAGAGCAAGGAACATTCGGATAGCCTCAAGTCTTGCAACAGGAGCAAATGTTTCTTCAAAGTCTATTCCTTCTTGCTGCGCATATCCTTTACAAACAAGTCTGGCCTTGTTTCTAATTACTTCTCCATTTTCATTCAATTTATTTTTGAAAACCCATTTTGTTCCAATAACATTCTTATCCTTTGGTCTAGGAACCAATTCCCAAGTGTTGTTCCTTTCGATTTGCTCAAGTTCTTCATCCATTGCTTTTATCCAAAATTCATCTTTGCATGCTTCTTTTACATTTTGTGGTTCAGTAGAAGAGAGTAATGCTAAATAGCTTGAAGCTTCTGCAAATGTTCTTCTTGTTTGTACACCTGCTTCTTTCTGCCCCATAATCTGAGATTCTGGATGATTCTTCTGAACATATCTGGATGGAGTCTTTTCTTCTATTCTTGTCTGCTCCTCTGGTTCTTTTTGAGGTTCTTCTTGAGGTTCTTCATCATTCTGTTGTTGAGGGTAGCCTTCATCTTCTTCGATGTCTTCATGATGTACTTGTCTAGGGATGTATCCCTTCTCATCAACCACTACATCAATGCTTTCAATAATTCTGCCAAGTCTTTTATTGTAGCACTTGTATGCTTTGCTATGTGGAGAGTAACCAAGAAAAATGCCTTCATCTGCTCTAGGTTCAAGTTTGCCAAGCTGCTCATTCATTAGTATTCTTAATATAACATTTGCTCCCAAATATTTTGAAGTGCTTTACCGTAGGAGTCGTACCATTCCAGAGCTCATGAGGAGTTTGAGTGCTATTTACCCGAACATTTGTTTTATTGAGAATAACAACTGCAGCATGAGCAGCTTCACCCCAGAAGGTGGCGGGAGTTCCTGATTCATCAAGCATAGCACGAGCCATTTGTTGAATTGTTCTATTCATTCTTTCCACAACTCCATTTTACTGCGGAGTTCTTGCTGTAGAGAATTCTCTTCTTATCCCATGTTCTTCACAGAAACCGAAAAATTCATTTGAAGTAAATTCCCCACCTCTGTCAGATCTGAGGCACTTAATTTTGTGACCTGATTGTTTTTCAGCCATGGCTTTGAAGGATTTGAATTTTTCGAATGCTTCATTTCTGTGCTTCATAAGTCCTAACCAGACAAACCTGGAGAAATCGTCAATGAATAATATCAGGTACTCTTCTCCTCTAGGTGTTCTTTTGCTGAACAGACTGCATGTATCTGTATGAACTAGCTCAAGAGGTATGCTAGCTGATCCTTCTTTCTCTGGAAAGTTAGTTCTGGTCTATTTTCCAAATTGACATGATTTGCATATGGTGTTGTCAGGAATTTTGATATCTGGAAGATCGCGAACTGCCTGATATTTGCATGCTTTCCTTATTTGTGAAAATCTTAGATGTCCCAACCTCCGATGCCATAACCAGTGCTCATCATCCTTGCTTAGATAGCATTGTTGTTGTCCTTCTTCAAATATGTACAGATTATTTGGAGTTCTTTTGCCTTTGATCACTGTTTTACCTGTATCAAGATCACGAACAAGACATCCATTTGATCTGAATATCACCTCGGTTCTTTGATCACACATCTGACTGACACTTAGAAGATTATGTTTCAATCCATCAACATACAAAACATTTCCTGCCTTGACCTTTTCTTTTAATTGAGAAATACCCTTTCCTTTTATGGTAGCAGGAGTATCATTTCCAAAAGAGACTTTCTTTCCTTTTTCTAAAGCAGAATATGACTCAAGTTTTTGTTTATCACCTGTCATATGCTTTGAACATCCACTGTCAATGTACCATAGATTTTCTTGTCCCTCTGCATAAAATGCTATCCCACATCTTTCTGTTTGAGGTTCCTTTATTCTCCATGTTTTGGTGCATGAAGCTTGTTCCTTTTTCTGCTGTAACCTGCTCCTGCATTCAAAATCTTCATGACCAAAGTTATTGCAAATAGAACATCGTTCCTTTTTCTGCTGTAATTTGCTCCTGCATTCAGAATCTCCATGACCAAAGTTATTGCAAATAGAACATTCAACTTCATTTTCAAGAGCTGAAAAATTGTTATAGGTTCTTTTCGAAATCCCAGTCATACTCCTTTGTTTTTGAGCTTCTCTAGTCATGATCGTTTTATATGCAACACATTGAGCTGCTTTGTGACCAAAGTTATGGCAAGAAAAGCATTGTCCATTGAAGAAACTTCTGCGGTTATTGAATCTACCGGCCATGTGATTGTAATCTCTATTGTTATTCATTCTTGAGTCAAATCGAGAAAATTTTACCTGTGGCTGATTGTAGCTTTTGTTCACCCTTAAGATGGATTGCCCCTGATAGTTTCTGTTTGCAGGTTGTCCCTGCTTTACCTCATGGTCTTCATTGTACTTTTGTTCATTTCTTCTTGCTGCATCAAGATAGCTTTTTGAGGTGGATGCTTGAGAAGTTTCTCCATTATAGCCCAGACCTGTCTTGTTTAGAGGAGACCGCTGCACATTGATAATCTCATCCAAAGTTTCAGATCCTTTGACAAACTTAAGATTAATAGCTTTTGTTTTCTCAATCTCTTTTCTAAGACCAACAATTTCACCTTCTAATTTTTCAAGATGTCTTTCCTTTTCATCAATTTGAAATTGTAGAGTATCAATGATCATATTCTTCTCTTCTATACATCTCTTAAGTTTAGTAATTTCTTCATGAAAGTAATCCACATCTATAGCATCCATATAATCATCATCTTCAAATGCCATTAACAATTTATATTCATTACCTCGTTCATCTTCATCACTGTTTGATAGACCATCACTGTCTTCATGAGTGTAGTAGGTTTTTTTTTTTGTGTGTAAGTCAGATTATTATATTATATAACAAAATAGTGTACAAAACATATGCCGTGGCAGATTGAAAACAGGGAAGAGCTTACCACCATGACTAAATTGCCTGAAGCACACCACGCAGGACGGCATTGGCTAACCTTATTCGTAAACTTCGGGAGTGCCGAGACATAGCAGACCGAGACATTGACATAGGTGTACCTAGAAAAGGCCATAAGGAGCCGAAAACACATAGAAGGAGTCAAAAAGAGCAGAGGAGCAGGGGCCAAGATTAGATATACTTGCCCAACAGACCGATGGTATCCAGGCCCATCTGTGCAGCATGGGTGTTCACCCTAGCTTGCATTGCAGCCAGTGAATTTTCACCCTGCTCCGTCGCAGTTGTGGTCTGAGGGGTCCCAGGGCCCTGGTTGATAGTATCTCTCAGCAGCTTAATTAACAGAGTGAGCTTGCGGTCGACGATATGTATGGCATCCTGCACCTTGGTAATGCGGCTGTCCAGTGCATCGTTGTAGTCGAGGATCTTGGCCATCTGTGCTTCCGTTAAGTTCACTTCGGTGACGATTTTCGGCCTCTCCTTTTCAACGGACTCCAACGCTTTGGCGATGAGCGTCTTTGTGCGCCAGCTTTCCGCTTTGGTCCTCACAAACTGAGTGGCCCTCTTAGAAGGGGTGCCTGGATCTTTCAGCCAGTCCACTTCTGCAGCAACATCCTCCTTCGTGCGTACTTTCTCTTCCTGCTTGACCTTGGCTTCCAGCTCCGCCACCTTGCGCTTGTGCTTGGCATTAGCTCGGGTTTCATACCCTCTCTGCGCTTCAGAGAGGTCCTGATTAGCTGCAGCGCAACGACTACCACCCGCGTCCATGATTATCCCTCTATACCTTCTCCCACTACAACAATTATCGCTAACAGTCTTGTTCTCAGCCCTCTCTTGATAAGTTGTGGGCAAAACAGGGTTGAGATATCTTGCTTTATAGCTTCTCCGATTATGAAATTGCCTGAGGATGGTCTTTGTCCCACTCATGCTTTGGGTACAGATGCCATAAATGGGAATTAGGTTCGCACAGGCGAGGTCGTTGCAGGCTGAATCATAGAAGGAGTGGCTGCTCATGACTTGATTACCTTTATGCCAAGTGTGTTGTACGGTTGAAAGATCATTACGGTTATTGGATGTGGCGGGGGTGCTCTGTATTTCAGCCTGCTGATTCCTCCTGTGCTGAGCTTCGATCCCCTCTACTTCTTTGTGGTTTGACATAAATGCTTTAGGTACCTTGCCATGCGATTTCCTGCCAAATGTTACGATTTGGCCATTGCTGATGTAGTTGGTTCGATAAATTGAACCGTGATGATCGATCCTTGTGCTGGCATGCCGCCGCCGGGAAGTCCCCTATCCTAGTCGTCCTGTCATTCCATTACTGTGGTCATGATTATTGCTGATGCCAATGAACTTCTCATTCCGGTGCCTGGCTCTGGGGCCATCACCCCTTAGGATGAGTCGGCTTGGATAGTGTCCTTTTCTGCCAGCTGTGCACATGTCACCTTGAGGATTGGGCAGTTCACGTCCTGCCAACAGCTGTTCATGATGAGGTGTGGTGTGTCAGCCCCGTGGTTTGCCAGGAAGTCAGCCAGACCATTTGCCTTTCTTCTGATAGATTGGAAGACAATGCCTCTCAGATCTGCTAACAATTCCGCTATACTCTCAGTGGCCTTCGCCAGTCTCCAATGTTTGGTTACTTTACTGGTGTGTGTTCCTGCCTGAAGGCGCTTTGCCGCAGAGATTGCCAAAGAAGAATCCCCCTCCACTATGAAATTTCCTTGTCTGAAGGATCTGAGAATCTTTAGACCTTGCTCCAATGCTGCGAATTCTGCTTCATTGTTCGTGCATTCCCCCAACGACCTGCAAAAAATGTGGATAATATCTCCTTTGTGATTTCTAATGGCTCCTCCGATTCCTGCAATACCTGGGTTACCCCTCGAAGCTCCGTCAAAATTCAATTTGAGGCAGGCTTCCGGTGGCAGTTGCCATTTGTGAAGTTGAGAAGAGGGGTGGGCTCTGTTTCCCCCGGAGGGACAAATGCTGGAGGCTTCCAGTTGAAATTTCTTTAAAATGCGTAAGTCCTTTCCCGTTGGTTTATCATTTGGATCAATTTTGCATTTTGCCTGAACCAGCTGTTTGATATTGATTAATATGGATTCTTTTGCGCATTCAATGTTACGGTTCTCTTCTGTGAAGATTCGTCGATTCATTTCTTTCCATATTGTCCAAGTAATGAATCCTGGGGTGCATTTCCATATGCTGTCCACTCTGTTAATCCTAGAAAAATTCCTTCTCCAGTTGGTTATAGAATCCTGAATGGAGTCCCTGTTCCGATCCGAATCTTCCATTATTGCTTCCATCCAAAGCCATAGCTGGGACACCCACTCACAGGAGTTGAAAAGGTGATTCATCGTTTCCTCCTCCTGCAAGCACATGGGGCATCTCGAAGGTCCCTGAAATCCTTTTCTCAGTAGGTTCTCCCAAGTTAGAGTCTTCCTCTGCATAAGAAGCCATAAAAAAGTTCTTATTTTTGGCCATTGAAAATTATCCCAAACTTTGTCGGCCCATGGTATAGTATCGGGCTGTTCTTCTCTTTCTATGATGCTTCTTGCTTCTTTAAGCGAGAACTCCCCATTACCTTTCGGTCCCCATCTGAGCTTGTCATTTTCAACAGCTATTCTAATCTTTCTTTTGAGAATTTGTTGGTTTAAGTCTTGGATAGCATCATGTGGCACTTCGTTGTGGTCTGGGTTAAAAACTTTCCATTCTCTCCACTCTGGGTCTTCACTGGATGGGTTCCAATAATGGTTGACTCTGCTATGGCCCTCTGTTTGGTTTGTTAGCTTTAAAGGTCGGAGGGTAGGGGAATCTAATTTCAGGGATTGCTGCCAAGCATCCTCCCAGAAGAGAGCTTGTGTACCATTCCTAATTTCCCAGAAGCTATGATCCTGGACAATGCTTCTGTTGGCTTGAGCATGATTCCATATAGGAGATCCATTGGGGGATTCCTGCATTCTTATAAGATCCAAATTGCACCCGGTCGGCCTGTACTTCTCCTTCCAAAGAGTGGCCCATGGAAGGGTCGTGTTTGAAATCCACTTCCACCAAATTTTGGCTCCGCAAACTCTGTTAACTACTAAGGGATCAACCAGATTCAGGCCTCCCTTGTTCTTTGGTCTACATAGTTTTTTCCAGGCCACCAACGACCACTTCCTCTTCTCACTATTTCCACTCCATAGGAAAGAACGCTGGATACTTCTTATTTGATCTAAGATGCCTTTTGGAGCCGGAAGGATCGAGAGCATGTACTGGGGGATGGCCTGCAAGATTGCTTTCGTGAGAACTAATCTTCTTGCAAAATTCAGGGCTCTGTTAGTCCAATGTTTGCATCTCTTTTCCATGTTGGCCAGGACTTTCTCCCAATGAGCCTTTTGCCAAGGTTTAAGGGTTAGGGGGGCGCCTAGATATCTGGAAGGTAATGAGCCAATTTTAAACCCCAGCAGTCTGGATAGATGAGATTGAACAGCCTGATGAGTGTTGAAGAAGAAAATGGTTGATTTGGAGAAGTTTATTTCCATACCCGAGGCTCTGCTAAAGAGATGGAGAATATCTCTGTACTCTGTGGCTTCTTTCACAGTGGGGGTACCATGTAACATGGTATCATCCACGAATTGTTGATGCGTGGTGGCAGGACAGGATCTGATAGGCTGTAAACCTTTGATTTGGCCATCTTCTTTTCTCTTGGCAATTAATCTGCTTAGGCCTTCCATTAGAATGACAAACAAAAAAGGGGATAAAGGGTCCCCTTGTCTTATGCCTCTTGAAGGGCTGAAGGGCGTGGAAGGAGTTCCATTCACCAGAATAGAGTATCTCGGGGATTTAATAAGCGCTAAGATCCATTTGATCCACGGCTTGCTGAAGCCAAAAGCGTCTAAAATTGCTTCCACGTAAGTCCAACTCACCTTGTCATAAGCTTTGGATAGGTCCAACTGCATTAGCATTCCAGCTTCTTTCCTTGAATGAAGAGAGTGAATCATCTCCTGGGCTAGCAAAATGTTGTCTAGAATCTGCCTACCTTCCACGTAGCCTGACTGTTCTTGCGAAATGATGCCCGGGAGGATTATCTTCAACCTGTTGGCAATTACTTTTTATATGATCTTGTATATGACGTTGCAGAGGGCTATTGGTCTGAACTTTTCCGGAGTGTTGGCCTCCTCTACTTTGGGAACCAGAGCAATGAAGGTTGAATTGAGAGATTTAAGGATAGTTTTAGATCTTCTTGAGTCTTCCACAATCTCCCAAATGTCGTTCTTGACAATTTTCCAGCAGGCTTTGTAGAAGTTGATGGTGAATCCATCCGGTCCCGACGCTTTTTCAATAGGCATGTTCCTGACTGCTTCCTCAACCTCTTCCATAGTGATCGTCTTTCTTAGGGCCCAATTCTGCTCCTCTGTAATTGAGTTGGGAATGGCATTGGTTATTTCTTGAATGGCCGCCTCCCTATTGATCTCCGGTTCTCGCGCTATGTTGCTAAAGTGATTTGAAAGTAGAGCTGAAATATCATTATGATTTCTGAGGATTTCGCCTTCACTGTTCTTCAGCTCCAGGATTTTGTTGGCACTTCTGTAATCCATGGCCGATCTATGGAAAAATTTAGTATTTTGCTCTCCTTCCTTTAGCCATAGAATTCGAGATTTCTGTTTCCATAATGCCTCTTCCTGCTTGCATCTATTGTGCCATTGTTGAGTGAGCTCTTTCTCTTGTGCACAAGATTCCTCATCTCTGCAGCCTGCCATCCCGTCCTTGTGAATTTGTTCCAATTTTTGTTCAATGATTGCTTTTTCCTGAAATATGTTCCCAAAAACTATTTTGTTCCAGTCTTTTAATTTCAATTTGATGTTTTTTTGGTTTTTTTGCAAATTGAAGATTTTGGAACCTTCTTCATCTAAAGGTTCTGACCACCACTTTTCCACCATGGTGAGGAAATTAGGGTGTTCAATCCAAAACTATTCGAATCTGAAGGGTTTGTTCGTGGGGGTTCCTGGAACCTCGACTATGAGAGAGATCGGCCAGTGGTCCGATCCTCCACTAGGAAGTATGCTTGATTCAACGATCTTTCCATCTAATAATAAGTTCTCCGAAACTAGAAAGCGGTCCAGTCTTGAGGAAATCAGCCTTTCACCCCCCCTTCTGTTGTTCCAGGTGAATTTACCATGTTTGGGGTAGACATCCACTAATCTTGCGTTATCAATAAAGTCTTTGAACTGTTCTCCATCCCTATTAAGCTTCCGGAGCCCTCCTTTTTTCTCCAGGAGGGAGGTGATCATATTGAAGTCCCCTCCCAGGATGAAGTTTGCATTAGGGTGTCTATCCATGAGCTTATTTAAGGATCCTAGGAATACAAGTTTATCTTCTAACCTCTGAGGACTGTAGATATTGATGCAAAGGAAAGAGGAAGAGTTACCTGTAGGTTGCATCTCCATGGCCAAGTAGTTCTTGCTGGCTTCAGCTGTGACGACCTGATATCGTCTGGTGTCCCAAAAGGTTGCTAAGCCTCCTTCGCTCCCTTTGCTTTCTATATCTAGGACTTCGAAGTTTCTTCCTAATTTGACTCGTAGCTTTTCTATGAGAGCTTTGTTGCACTTCGTTTCTTGTAAAAACAACATATCTGGATTATTTTTTTCCATCTGTCTCTTTAGTAGCCTTTGTTTATTTTGGCTATTCATCCCTCTTGCGTTCCAGGACACAATCTTCATGATTTAACTAGATTTTAGGAAGGACGGGTACTCACTTAACTGCTTTATCTGACCTGCATTGATCAAGATCTCCCCCAGCTCCTGCAGTTGTTCTCCATTTGATTTGCGGCCTCTGCGGCGTTTGTGTACTGAACCAGAGATTTTGCCTAGTGATGTTTTGTGTTGAAGGTTACCTCCTTTGATGATGCCTAGTTTGTGCTTCTGTTTCTCTATGATTTCTTTTTGCCGTGCTATGAAGAGGTCCTTGACCTTCCTTATCTCTTCCTCCGGTACTGCTTCAATCCCGTTGGCTTTCTATTTGTCCACAAGTGCTGTTAGGTCTAAACCTTCCATTGCTAGTGTTTCTTCTAGCTCTTGATCCTCACTTCCCGCTTCACTAGTTAACATCTCTGTTTCGTAGTCCGACTCCTCTGTTCTGTCTTGCATTTGGACTTCATCGCTGGGAATTCCTGTTTCTTTACCTTCTGTTGGGGGTTGTTCCTGTCCTTCTTGCTCTGCTTCCTTATCTGTGGGGTTCTTTTTTTCCTCCGAGTCAGTCTCCAGGTCCAGATATTCAAATGGATTATTGAAGAGGTTTTTCCTTATGTCTCCTCTAATATTCCTTCTTCTGTTGGCCCTTTGCCTGTACTTTGGTTTGATATAGTTGTTTTTGTCTTTGTTGTTCTGGGTTTTGTCTTCTTCTGCTTCCTTTCTGTTCAAAGGACAGTCCCTTATCAGATGTCCATGCTCATGACATTTCCGACACCTGAAGGGTATTTGTTCATAATCTAACGCTTGAAAATATTCTTCATCCCTGTACTCCAGCCATACCCCTTCATGAAGTGCTCCAGATACATCCATTTCGACACAGATTCTTGCATAAGAAGTGTATCTTTTCTGCAGGGTAGCTTCCGATGCTTTGACAAACGTTCCTAGCTTATCCACTATTTGCTTTAAGGCAATAAACCCCCAGTAATCTATCGGGAGAGAGAAGAGTCTTATCCATACCAGGACTTGAGTGAAAGATTCTTTTTCCAGGATGAAGTTCGGCTGCCAGGGTCTCATATATAAACCTGCTGAAGCTAGAAAATATGGGCCACCTTCGAAAACCTTGTCTTTGTCTTCAATACTAGTGAAGACAACAGTGAAAAACCCTCTTGCTCCTAGATGTAACTGCACATCTCCTTTTGGTTTCCACATCTGCCTTATCCATTGGCAGAGAGTCCTCTCAGTCGGCCAGATTCCCATGAATTTGCAAATGATGGCATGTTCAGCCATGTGCTCCCTATAGGTCTGGATTTCCGGGTCAGAGATTGTCACCCGTAGACTTTCAGTTTTCTTTGGCTTACAAGCACTGCTAGTGGCCTGGTGTCGGTTGGGGGGCGCGCTGGATTCTCCCTCCTTCTCCGGTTGCTTCTTTCTATTGTCTTTTTGTCCTTTGTCTGCTTGCGGTTCAGCTTCCTCCTTTCCTGAGGGCTGAAACTTTGCAGTGGATTTGTCTTGATTGCTTCCCCTATTCTGCTCCTCTGAGAACCTGACTTCTACAGAGAAAACAGTCTTGTCAGACATCATTGGTGTCTTCTCCTTTCTGTCTCTGCTGTTCAGCAATGAGCTATTCTGACCCTCTATTCTGACTCCTTCCTTCATGTTCTGATGTCGTTTCTGCAGGATAACCTGCTTGAAAGTAGGGGTCCCACTGGACCCCTCTGCGCCCATCCAGTCCGACAGCAAACGCCCCTTTTGAAACAGTGCTGCCAGTCTAGATGTGTGGTTCTCCAGGCCTGTAACAGATGCTGCCAAGGCGGAACCCTAGATCAATACCTAAACCTTAACGGCCGCCATGAGAGCTCTGGTCTCTCCCGTAAGTGTTTCTAGTAGCTTTTCTTACTTGCACTCTGTTTCTTGTTCCATCTAGCAGGTTCCTTTCCTTTATCCTTACAAGGACATTTTGCAGCATAATGACCTACTCTTCCACAAGCAAAGCATTTAAAAGGCAACTTACCTCTGAACCTTCCAGACCCCTTTGAATATTTCTGACAAAGTTTGATTCTT
>APFE030421132.1:14029-59620 GCA_000404065.3 Pinus taeda
GAAAATATACCAGAGGGAGGAGAACCTTTGTTAGTTAATAAAGTTTTGCTCAAGCCAGCAAAGGAGGTAGTTGAACCATCACAAAGAAAGACTTTATTTAGGATAGTGTGTAAAGTCCAAGGGAAATGTTGCCAGATGATCATTGATAGTGGCAACACTGATAATCTGGTCTCTACAGAAGTGGTGGAGAAAATGAAGCTGAAAACAATGAAACATCCAACACCTTACAAGGTGTCATGGTTGCAAAAGGGACATCAACTGTTAGTAAATGAACAGTGTGAAGTCAAATTTCAGGTGGGCAAGTATAAAGATAAAATTATATGTGATGTGATGCCAATGGATGTGTGTCACATATTGCTTGGAAGACCTTGGCAATATGACAGAGGAGACATGCATGATGGAAAAAGAAACACCTACAAGTTTGGAAAGGATGGTGTCAATCATACGTTGTTGCCTCTACAAGAAGAAGATGTACCAGGAAAGAAGACTGATCCAAAAACTTTGTTACTTGGAGGAAAGGAATACTTGAAGCGGATTGAAGAAAATGAGGTAAATTTTGCTGTAATTTGGAAGCCCAAGGTAATAATGACTTCTACTAAAGTTTCTGATTTACCCATTGAAATTCAAGAAATGTTGGAGAAATATTGTGATATTATTGTTGA
This sequence comes from Pinus taeda, assembly GCA_000404065.3. Taxonomy (NCBI): domain Eukaryota; kingdom Viridiplantae; phylum Streptophyta; class Pinopsida; order Pinales; family Pinaceae; genus Pinus; species Pinus taeda. Next base: position 14,692 of record APFE030421132.1, read on the forward strand.
TTATTTTCCTAATGAATTACCACCCATTAGAAGAATCAACCATCATATAGATATGATTCCTGGAGCAAGTCTACCTAACAAAGTAGCTTACATAATGATTCCTACAGAAAATGAAGAGGTTAGGAAGCAGGTGCAAGAATTGCTCGACAAAAGGCTGATCAAAGAAAGCTTGAGTCCTTGCGCAATACCAACAGTGCTGAGTCCAAAGAAAGATGGAGGCTGGAGAATGTGCACATATTCAAGAGTCATCAATAAAATCACAATTAGGTACATATTTCCTTTGCCTAGAAATGAATATTTAATGGATTGCTTGAGTGGAGCAAAGTATTTTTCAAAACTAGATCTTAAAAGTGGGTATCATCAGATAAGAATAAGAGAAGGGGATGAGTGGAAAACCGCTTTTAAGACAAATGAGGGACTGTATGAGTGGAGAGTAATGCCTTTTGGGTTGTCAAATGCACCAAGTACATTTATGAGACTCATGAATGAAGTTCTTAAGTTGATTGGTAAGTTTGTAACAGTGTATCTAGACGATATATTAGTTTACAGCAGGTCTAAGGAGGAGCACGTGAGACATTTGAATTATGTCTTACAAAGGCTGCAACAAGAGAAATTATTGGTGTATTTGAAGAAGTGTTCATTCATGAAAGAAGAGCTAGTGTACTTGGGTTTTGTTATTTTTGCTGAAGGGCTGAATATGGATCCAGAGAAGATTAAGGCAATTATGGAGTGGCCTTCACCCAAGAGTGTTTTTGAGGTAAGGAGTTTTCATGGTCTTGCTAGCTTTTATAGAAAATTCATCAAGAATTTTAGTAAGATTAATGCACCTATTATTGAGACCATAAAGAAGGATAAACAACCATTTAGATGGATTGCTGAAGCAAAAAAGAATTTCTAGCTGTTAAAGAAAAAAAATCACTAAAAAACCTATTTTGGTTCTGCCTGATTTTAACAAGCCTTTTCAAGTGAAGTGTGATGCCAACGGAGAAGCAATTGGAGGTGTTTTAAGCCAGGAAGACCGACCAATAGCTTATTTTAGTGAAAAGCTAAATGATTCTAAAAAGAAGTATTCTTCTTATGATAAGGAGTTCTACTCAGTTGTGCAGTCATTGAAGAAATGGAGGCATTATCTAATGTCAAAGGAATTTATCCTTTATTCAGATAACCATGCATTACAGTTTATAATGCAACAGCCAAAGCTCAGCCAAAAACATGCCAAATGGGTAGAATATCTTCAAGGTTTCCATTTTGTTTTGAAGCATATGATGGCCAATCAAACAAAGTTGCAGATGCTTTAAGTAGGAGAAATGTATTGCTTCAAGAGAGTCAAATCCAAGTGTTGGGTTTTGATTTTCTTAAGGAATTATATGAGATCGATTCAGATTTTAAAGAGGCATTTGAGGCTTGTAAAAATCCTGTTTTGATGGATAGGAGTAAATGGTTGGATTACTTCTTATAAGATGGGTTGTTATTTAAGAAAAATCAGATGTGCATACCAAATTGTTCTATGAGGGAGAATTTAATCATAGAAAAACATAGTGGAGGACCTGCAGGACATTTTGGCGTAGAGAAGACTTTCAAACAGTTGAACAAATTTTATTTCTGGCCGAAAATGAAATTTGAAGTGGAGAAGTATGTGAGAACTTGCAAAGTCTGTCAATATTCAAAGGGAAGAAGCCAAAATATAGGTTTGTATATCCCATCGCCAATTCCAGATAGGCCTTGGGATATGGTAAGTATGGATTTTGTTTTGGGCTTACCAAAGACTCAAAGAGGTAATGGTTCAATTTTTGTCGTAGTGGACATATTTTCAAAAATGGCACACTTTATTCCATGTTATAAAACTAGTGATGCTTCTCACATTGTTAATTTGTTTTTTAAGGAGATTGTAAGATTGCATGGGTTGCCCAAAAGTATTGTCTCAGACAGGGATTCCAAATTTGTTGGACATTTCTGGAGGACATTATGGAAGAAGTTGGGAACTAAATTAAATTTCAGTTTTGCCTATCATCCACAAACTGATGGACAAACTGAAGTGGTGAACAGGAGTTTAGGCAATCTTTTAAGGAGCCTTACTACAGAACATCCAAAGCAATGGGATCAGGTGTTAGCACAAGCTGAGTATGCATATAATGATTCACCTAACAGGAGTACATGACAGAGTCCATTCCATATTGTTTATGGAATGCATCCAAGAGGAATATCTGAATTAAGAAATTTGGGAAAAGAAGAGATGAGAAGTGCAGAGGGTGAATATTTTGTTTCAGAAATGCAAGCAATACATGAACAAGTGAAACAACAGCTGCAGGATAGCAACATCAAGTATAAAACCAGAGCAAATATGAGGAAAAGAGAGGTGAACTTTGAAGTTGGGGATTTGGTTTTAGCACATCTTAGAAATGAGAGGTTTCCAAAGAGGGAGTATAATAAATTTGAGTTCAAGTAAATTGGACCATGCAAAGTATTGAGGAAATTCTCTACAAATGCCTATGAAATTGAGCTAGCCCTTGATGTTGGGATATCACCAATTTTTAATGTTGCGGACCTGTACAAATATGAAGGTGAAACTGCAAATGATACAACACAAGATCAAGAGACCTAAGAGATTGACTCGGTAAAACAGTTACCCACAGCAAAGGAGTTGCAGCCAGAAAGAATTCTGGACAAGAAGGTGTTTAAGAAGACAAGGGGACGAGAGTACTTCCAGTATTTGGTAAAATGGAAGGGATAGCCGATCGCTGAAGCTACTTGGGTTACAAAAGACATGCTACAGAAACTAGGCAGTTCTATAGACGAACTCATGGACAAGAGCCCATGAAGAATTTTGTCCTCAGGAGTCTGATGTAGGAGCATGTGACTTAGAGGGAAAAAACTTCAAACATATTCCAAAAGTCCAAAAAAATCTACAGGCAAGGGAGTGGGGTCCTTTAGCCAGCAATTTTCATGCTTTCCTAGTTTAATATAAGAATAGAGTAAGAATAAATCATGCTAAAATAATCGCTTATGGATAAGCTGTAACAAAGATTTATGCTTTAAATCACTCTATGTAAAAGCATGCTTTTGTAAAGGATAATGGTTGAGAAGGCTTTGTCTATTAATTATAAATAAAATAACCGGATGCTCTACGGAGGGTAGATCCCGGAGGCATTGTGTTCTTGAAGAATTCTCTCTGTGCATAGGAACTTACAGTTCTCTGTTAACTGGTATATTTGCATATGTATTTGATGGGTTTTCTTTCCTTCTGAGCCTTGTTAATGATAATTTGGCCTTATTTTCCTGTCATATATGTGAATTAAGCTTACTGGTACAGTTCTTCCCTTATATCGACACGACTGTTCTTCTTAAATGCTTGTTAAGTCCCGCAGATAAAACTCTGTTTACATAGAGAAATCGTGGAAAATACTTAGCCAAAATGAGTTTCCAGACCTGAAATATTATTAAGTCTGGATTATATCCTTATCGGGTCCGAACCCTGTATCACATCGCAAAACCATAAGTGGAGCGGAAGAGACCTGTGGAACCACCGAAGTCCGAACCTTGATAAACTCGGACCCGAAATACTATATAGTTGGGTTGATAAGTTTTCGGGTCCGCAAGGTTATCACATCGCAAGGTTGAAGCGGGAGGAGACTATTGTGTGGACTTTCGGAATCACCGATAGCGATTGCCGATAGCCACATGGAATATCGCATCGGGGAATCACCATATTTAAGTGTCGATTGTGTTGTTCCGACCCTTTGGAATAAAAGTCCGCTGATAATGTTAATTGCGTTTCAAACACACAGTTTGAAATATAAAGCACCGATAGTTAATTCTTTTGAATTAACGATATAGTGATAAATATAAAGCGCCGATAGTGTATTTTGTTCCTTTGGAACAAAATCCCCGCGATTGTGATTTTGCGTTGAAAACGCAGTTTCCTCATTTTTAAAGGGTCGATAGTGTTTTTGTGTAATTCCTTTGGAATTACAATTTCGATAGGAACATAAGGTTCTGTTTATAAATTGTGGCTGATAAAAAATATTGAGATTTCTAGAGGAAAAACCCATGAGGTTGTCAATTTAACGGTAAATGACTGATATGCCAATTCAAGCAGAGGGAGAAATTTGGCCAGATATTGAAGAAATTTCAGACAAATTTGCGAGATTGTCTATATCGCCGGCACCCAGGCCACCAGCCTCTCAAAGTTTAGAAACCAAACCTTCTCTAGGAAACCATAACCATGATGAATCCTTTTCGATTGTGACATGTATCCCTTCCTCTCATCCACCTTCACCCAAAAGGTGTACTCCTTCCAATTCTTTCATGATCACTTGACCTTTCTCTCCTTCCTCTTCTATGTCTATGCCTACCCTCAATTCCCTAAGTTAGTCTATCACCTCATATTTCCCATTATCCTCTCCTAGCTTCTTGTGCTCTCACTCCCCTTCTTCCTCTATTTTTTCTCATCCCTTGAATGCTTAGGGCATGATTTGCCTCACTCTCTCATCTCCTTTATTTCCATGTCAGTTACCTCTTGCTTTAGCTACTTCTAGTGACTTGGTCCTTCTTAGGTTTTATCTCGAGTAGGAAACTATGTAAGTGGTTTCCCCCTAGTTAGAACTCTCCACCACTCTCTTGGTCTATCTCTTGAGATATCAATCTTGGTTGGTTGCATTCCATATCATGTCCATGACTCTAACATCTTCTTACTCCTACCTCTTAGTACTGATACTTTTACTAACCTTATACTAGCCTTGTAACCTCAATCATTCAATGGTGCCTCTTAGCGTTACCATGGCATGCCTTGATGACAGCTCGTCATGCTTTGCACATTCAATGGCGATTTCTAGAATCATTACCTTATGCCTTTATTGGTGATACCTAACCATCATTGGCACCTTAAGTGGTGATTTCATCATCATCACATTATGCCTTCATTGATGTCATGTTACCATCATTGTTGGCTCCCATGTCTCCATCTCTTTCTTGGTGTCTATACTTTGGTCATAAGTTTGGTTCAAATTGACCCCAAGATACCTATTTGGGGTATTTCTTAACTTTATAGGTTTAGTTGGGGATGTAAGCATTTGAATGGGTCCATAATTGCTTAGGATACCTCACCATGGGTCCATGGCAATCTAAATATTTTTGGTTTTCTAATTATGGAGCTATATAAATCAGACCTCATCATTCCTTCTCGATCTCATGGTGGGCCCTCAAGAGAATGTTGCCCCTATGTTCCATGGCACACATAATATGAATATTTTAGGCTTAAAATCCATGACACAAATTTGCAAAACCCATAGCATTGAGTTAGCATGTGTTGTATGACTTAGTCATATCACTCAAACCCTTCAATGGCTAACCTAACATACACTTATGCCTTGAGGCCATTCCCTTGCCTATTAATGCCATTTAATTCCTCTTTGTAAAGTCTTTTCAAACAATCTATCTTTGAAATCCTAGCTTGCAAGTGCACACCGATTTGGAACACATCTTGATTTGAGCTCTCTTCCACTTCATTTTTGCTCTTGGGTTGCTTGTATTTGTTATATATAACACCTCTATAAGCACCTTTTATGATTAACTTCATTCCAATATTGAAGACTTGTTGATTCCTCATAAGATGTTTTCATAGGCATAGTTCCACTCATACCTTGGACAATAAACCCTATGACCCAAGTGGAAGTTCCATCACAATTATGGCAAGGGAGGTATTATCCCCCAAGGGCACGTGCTTTTCTCTACTTAATATTTCCATTTGATACATCTTTTATTATAGTAGATATATTGTTATTTTCACGCATGCATGCATACATACATACATACATACATACAAACATACATGCATATAAAGTGTGTTACTGGAGAATGAGTACAAGATAAGATCACCAAGTACAAGGATCACTCTTAGAGACTTGCTACAAATCTCTTCTCCAACACAAATACCTACAATAATCAATTCCAGGTGAGTTTCTTCCATACTTCTCTATGACATTTTCAACATTGGGGTTTCTAATGAGCTATATGAATTTTGGTAAATTACCAATATATATATATATATATTATTATATATATATATATATATATATTTGGGATCAAGATATATCAACAAATTAGCAAAGGAAAATAGGTTAACAATCTAAGGTAATTTGCCAAAATTCATATAGTCCATTAGAACCCCCAATGTTGAAAATGACAAAGAGAAGTATGGAAGAAACTCACCTGGAATTGATTGTTGTAGGTATTTGTGTTAGAGAAGAAAGTTGTATATAAAGTGTTGTATTGGAGATTGAGTACAAGATAAGACCACCTGCTACAATGATCACACTTGGAGACTTGTTACAACTTTCTTCTCTGACACAAATACCTACAACAATCAATTCCAGGTGAGTTTCTTCCATACTTCTCTTTGTCATTTTCAATATTGGAGGTTCTAATGGACTACATGAATTTTGACAAATTAACTTAGATTGTTAATCTATTTTCCTTTGCTAATTTGTTGATAGATCTTGATCCACAACCTAAGTGAAATGCTCCAAAAATTTATAGTCATAAGTTAACATAATCAAGATTTAAAACCCTGATTAGCCTAGTGGCTTCCCCTAGTTTCAACTTAAGATTTCTTAACTTTGTCCTAAAACCAAGTGTTGACTCTAGACTTTCATTTTCCCATCTTTAATAAAGCATGCATGCCTGTGTGTTAGGGTTGGCTTCTATCCCTAACCTTACGTTATGTGTGATAACATCAATAGGTTTACTCACTACAAATACCTAGTTATTATGCTTGGGTAATTCTTAAATGCTTCTTGGTTGGCTTATATGTACAAAAGTTGGTGTTATTGGAGTTTATTGTTCTACCTTTCTTACATATTCTGATTTTATGATTTTATAATTGAAAGTAATGGAACTCATAACAACTTTTCTTAGATTATAAATGTTGTGAATCCTCTATTTAGAGGCCTTGAAATTAACTTTTCTCATTTTACTTTTACATTGTTTTCCTTTTGCTAATAGTTTGCAACGTTCTTATTTTTTTTTTTGGTTTAGTGTAAATTGAGAAACACAATACTAACTTAAAAATTCTATTACAAGTTAATGTAATGGATATTAAGAAGGCATGCAATTAATTATTATTAGTCTTATCAATATTATAATGTTCTTTTAGTCATTGATTTTATATTAGTTATGTTTTTTGTTAATATAAAATATTGAGAAATAAATTATGGAGTAGTTTAATTTTTAAAGGAAATAACCATTTTCACCGGAATTTACCAAAATATGGCAATACAATTTCAAGATTTTTTGTTATTTAAAATACATTTTTAAATGCATAAATGGATTTAGCACCATGAAAAACCTACGGGGCACTGGAATTATAAACAATTAATCTTGTCCTGATGATGAACCACACTGGTAGCATCAACCAAACTTTCCTAATGTGATTTCTACCGAAAGTGTTTCAAATATTCAATTTAAACTCAAGTTTTTAAAAATTTGTGTGGATTTTTATTAAAATTAACTAGAAAAAATAGTCGTGAAAAAAGCCATTTAATCTATAAGTTACACCAGGCCATAAATCTTTTTTGTTTTTATTTTGTTAAATATTAACATTTTATTTTTTATTATTTAAGTGGGGAAGAGAATTGAATTCTCATTAATTGGAAATAAGAAAAATACATAAAAAAAAAAAAACAAAATGAAAATAATAAAACCACAATAGAAAACATGTTTTTTTTTAACAAATTAAAAAAAAGTCTTTACAATCTATCATTACTTATTTTGATATTGTAAATTTGTTTTGACAAATATATATATTGTATATAATATATATATAGTATTAGATATGAATAGAGGATATATATATTTAGATTACTTCTTATTAATTCAACAATATAATAGTTAATACATATAAAATAGTACAAATACATTCAATCACGACGAGAGTGTCAATATCTAAGTTACAAATTTCATTTAAATTTTTATAAAAAAAATAATTTTTTTAAGGATAATCTCTTTTCAAACATGTTGTTCAAATAAACATGCCATTTTTTTAAAAAGAATATCATTGTTATTTATCTATTAAATTATATTAAATTTAACTATTTAATTATATATTTTACTATGTTATAATATTAAATTATGTCAAATTGAATATTTTCTAATTAAAAAAATAAAAATAAAGCAATACATAAATAATTTATCTTTAACCATAATTTAAAATATGAAATTTAAAAAAATAAAAAAATCTTAAAAATAAAATATAACAATAACCATATATATCAATAATGGTAAAATTTGCTACCATTAGGTGATCATTATATTAAATAAACACAACTCCTAGAAACTTATTAGTTTGATCTATCTATATTTCTATGTCATTAAATATATTAATTATTATATCGATCATGAATTTGGATAATTTTGGGTGATTGCATTTTCTTGTATTTCAATTCCATTTGCGCATTTATGGGGAATTCAAGTCAATTCGGTGCGTAGTAATGAGTTGTGGCTCAAAAACCCTGCTTTGCCATTCCAATCTTATAACAAAACAATCATGTCGCCTTACTGATTCATGTTATCCCATACTGTGCGTTGGCATATTTGCGGCCATGGCTATTTCAATGTTGAGGACGCGCACATATGTATAAAATGCTAGTGCAAGACGATGCATGCAATATAAACCCATTTGGCTTTCTGGAACAGAAACAGGGATGGCAATCTCATTAGTTTCAACATCGACCTTAACCTATTCAATTCCTATTTCTTATCCTTCAAATGACAGTTGGGCAGTGTCTCCCCGCGCTACTAAACTCGGCAGAGGTCTACCAAGGCCTTATAACGGGCATCATTATGATCTGTTATGCAAATGCAAATGCCTACGAAGGCCCTACAACGGGCATCATCATGATCTGATTGGCATATTTCTTTCACATAAACGTCATATACTTGGATGTTACAGAGCATCGTCGTCAATGTTGTTTGGATCTGCTACAGCTGCTGCTACTTCTTCTTCGTATTCCCCTTCACGCAACTTTGGCAAGAGAGGAAGACGCGGGTACCACCATCATCATAGAGCTACCTCTGCCTGCACAGACACACATGAAGAAAATAACGAGGGAGAAGGAAGAGAGGTGGACAAGGACAAAAATGGAGAGGTGACATCATTGCCATACGTATTGACAACACCATTGTATTACGTGAACGCACCCCCCCACATGGGTAGTGCTTATACCACAATTGCAGCCGATGCCATGGCCCGCTTCCAGGTACCCAATTCAGTATTAGTCTCATCTCATATGTTTATACCCAATGAAATTGAAACACAAACTACACATTCATTCTCTCTCATGATAAAGATTTTCGGAATGGCTCTGCAATCACTTATCTCCCAGTAAGTAACAGTCTAAGCCTCTAGTCCCTACTGAAGCACAGAAGCTCAATGCTTTGGCATTTTTTTCACCACTGACAGTACATATGCCCTTTGCAAAAATGGTTATTGTATCAATGACGGCAGATCTTGAGAACTGTAGCTTGAGCAGGAATTTCTTGCATAGGTTTTAGTGTGTATGTGTAGGAAGTAGTTGGATGCATTTTTTTGGTCACTACCTTTGAAAAGTGATCATTAATTCTATTTTGTAATTTCATTTGAAAAAAAATTTAAAATCTAATGTTTTCAAGTCAACTAGTCATAGGAATTTAAATGCAATGTTTTAGAAGTTCTAGAATATTAGTGATTTAGATTAAGAATTAATCTTAGCCATACATGTTACTATTGAGATAGGTGGTAGCTAGGATTGAAGAGATTAATTATCTTCTCTCAAAGCATAAAATAGGACAAAATAGGAGAGGTTGATCACATACGCATGAGAAGGCAACAAGAGAGCTGGCAGAGGCAAGAATGCGTTCAAAGAGAAGAAGAGGAGCAGATTGCTGAAGTATAGAAAGTACAGCTGGCCATACAAGCTGTATCATTGCCGCAGCAGTCTTTTCTTCATGCACAAGCCATGCACCTTCAAATCTGATTATACATTGCTGTTTGAGGAGATTTTATTAATGTACAGTTGTTGGTGCAAAGTAGGCTATAGAAGTCAACTTGTAAGCTTTGATCAAATGAATGAAAAACTGATTTGAAGTGTTAAATTTCCATGAAACTCTGCAACTACTTAGATGAATAACTTAAAACTAGGCAACTGAAAACTGAAACCAAATTTACTTTCACCAAGATACAAAGTTTTTTTTTTTTTTTTTTTGACAAAATCGGGTACTGATATATTATAAAACTTTCAGGGACTGAGTCCTGTTACATGGAAATGATAAACCAAGGCATTAAGGATCCAAAACGGGTTCGCAGACCCTTGATCCTCATTGCTACATAAACGGTAACTGAAATGAAAGAGATAACGGCTATATTGCCGGATAAAAGAGCCTGCCAGCCAACAAAATTTACAATTCATAAGTCCTAAGGGTACTGCTGATTAACTGAGTCATCCGGGAGGGATTCCTTCCTTGCGCTAGCTCTGGTTGAAGCTTCCGCTTGCATACTTTGAGTAAGAGTCCTGATATGAGCGATAGCTTCCTCAAGGTGGGAGCATCTGTCCTTCAGGGCCTCGATCTCAGCTTTTTGTTTTTCCAACTTCTTCCTCTCTGATCTGCTGTCCGCTTGGTAGTCATCTTTGAGGTCGTTGAATCGTTTGATAAATCTTGCTATCATGAAGGTGTGCGTTTTGCAGAGAGTGCACTCACTGTTTGTAATGATGTTTTCTAAAGGATTGGTAGCAGGCTCCTAAGCTCCTTGCTGATCCTGCTGTTCCGCCATTTCGCCAAGCTGGAAGGAAAGGCCAATGAGCTGGTGCTGTTGTTGGAGGCGGTTTCTGGAGATGGAGGCGTAAGGGGGGAATAAGACGAGCTGCAAGGGGAAGTGCAAGGCTGATTTGCACAGGGAATGATCCAGAAGGGAGGGGGAAAACAGGATGACGGGGGAGCAGAGAAAAGAAGGGGGGAGCGCTGTGACAGCACAACAAAAAACCTGTTAGAAAGAAAATATACTCTGTAAAAAGGATTTGCCTGAGTTTACCATTGTTGGGGGGCGTAATCCAAGCTCCAGATGACTGCACCCTGCTTCATGAGAGACTCTGTGCTGAGAGGAGGCGCGTGCCTGGACCTTCGCATCAGTGAGGGGTGGGTTTACGGAGAGAGCCCTGCTGCAATAAATAAAGGGAGGGAGGCAGCTCGAGCGAGATATCCAGTGCTGAAAGATCTGCTTCATGAGGTGACTGAGAATCCAGAGAGTGATTTTGCTGCACATGATGGAGATTTTGGAATGATGTCCGTCTGATCCAAGCCTGAGAATGACGGCTGAGTTTGAATAAAACATGAGATCGGGATTGGGGGAAGTGACATATACGATCGCAGGGGGAAGGATCTGAGGGAGGAGGGACTGATTTGCGCAGTCGAGGAGATTTGACAGAGAGTGAGGAGATTCGGGGATGTGCAAAGTTCGAGAAGGCTGAGGTCTGAGGTGGCTCAGACACTGAAAAGATGGAGTGGGATAAGATTTTTTATGGAATTGCTTTGTCATAGGAGGAGTCATTTTCCCTGACTTGGCCAACTGGTCTACTGGCTGCCTTGTTGGCCTGTTCATCTGCCTCTTTGTTGCTGCTCCTTAAAACATGTTTGAAGGTGGCACCTTCTATGTCTCTTATGTTGTCGTTGATCCTGGTTTTGATATTGTTTAGGGCTGTTTGCTTGAAGTCCTTCCCCGAAACCATAGCAGCTATAATAATAGCTGAATCACCCATTATGAGCGGGTTTTGAAGGCCAAGTCTCTTCAGGATGGAAGTTCCTAGGAGAAGGCTATAGGCCTCGGCTCTGTTGTTGGACATTATGCCCAATCCCCACTCGTAAGGCACCAAAATTTTTCCTTGATGATCTTTGATGACTCCCCCAGCACCTGCCTGACCCGGATTATTTTTTGAGGCCCCATCAAACTGGAGGGAGGGCCTCTTTTGATTTTGAATCCATTCTCTGATTTCTTCATTAGATCCTCTTAACTTCCAATCGGTCTTTTTCTGACCTGTGCTTGCTGCTTTGTGGCTCCTTGATTCACAACTGAATTTGCCCATCCATTCCATTTCCCTTGGGTTCCAGGATTCTTGATCTGATTGGACGATACCATTAGCACTAATGGTCTCGGAGATGAGGGCGATTGATTTTGCTAGGGTGCTGGAGATGCTGGGCTTCTTATTGTTAAAAATGCATTTGTTTCGGGCGATCCAGATTTGCCAACAAAGGGTTGGGGGGATGCTGTTCCACAATCTTTTGGCAAGGGTTTTGTTTTTCTTGGGGTAGGGATCTGTTCCCCCAATTTTTTTGAAGGAGGGTGATCTGATTGGGCATTTCACCTATACTTAAAGGGCTGGTAATGAGCTTCCAACAATTGCGAGCAAAGGAGCATTCTAGGAAGAGGTGGTTGCTGCTTTCTTCCGCTGCTCTACACAGGCAGCATATTGAGGGGCCGAGAATGCCTTTCTTCCTTAGATTTTCCGCTGTAAGAATTTTGCTTTTGAGTAGGGTCCAATTAAAAAACTTGATCTTTGGAAGACATTCAGGATTCCATGCCACTTTATGAAGAGGCCAGTTGTTAGTGGTTGTGGCATTTTGGAGGATTTTGTATCCTTCTCTGACTGTGTAGTTTCCGCCATTGGGGTCCCACACATATTTATCTTCGAACAGACTGTTGAGGGGAGCTGATCCTATGAGAGATAGCTTGAGATCAGCCCACTGATCCCTAAGATTGATTGGGAGGGGGAGGCGCTTCCATCCCAGCCACCTATTTTGATCCCAAGAGGAAATGTCATATAGGGACTTTAGATTTTTCGCTTCCATCCACAAATGCAGAGGTCTGAGATTTGGGAGAGCTTCCCTTGCTTCTGAGCCCATTATACGATCAGTCCATATGTTAGTGTCTCTTCCACTGCCCGGAGCTCTTGAGATATAACCTTTGAAATGAGGGAGAGTTTTTTTGATAAGTTTCCAGACTGGGGTGCACTGTCTGTCAGCAGTTGGATCCAAAAGGATGTTGGAGTTGGGCCCGTTCAGGTATTTTCTTTTGATTACTTCTGTCCACCAGGCGCCTTTTCCATTGAGGATTCTCCAAATCAGCTTAAAGCCCATGGCCATGTTGGCTAGTCTTGGAATTCTTATTCCTAGCCCTCCTTTTTCGAATGGTAGGATGACCTGGTCCCATTTTACAAGGCTGAACTTTTTGGAGTCCTGCCTTCCTCCCTACCATAAGAAGCTCCTGATAATTAATTCCATGTGCTTATGAGTGCTGGCCGGGGCGAGAGTGATTGCGAACTGATATATGGGGAGAGCTGAGAGGATGGCTTTTATGAGAGTTGTTCTTCCAGCCAGGTTGAGCCAGGACATCCCCCAACTCTGAAGTTTCCCTCTCAGCTTCTCAATTAGTTTCACCCAGATTTCAGTTTTGACTGATTCCTTTGCTAAAGGCAATCCCAGGTACATGAAATGGCTCCAGTTCCTTTGAGCAGGGATGTCCAAGATTGAAGAAATTCTCTGAATAATATGCCTGGGGACATTCCAGGTATATATCATGTACTTGTTGTTATTGAGCTTTCCTCCAGACACTTGTAGAAATAGCTCTAACATTTTCTTGAACCTTCTTGCCATGAGACTGGAAGCTCCTCCGATTAGGAGGGTGTCATCAGCAAAGAGAGAGCGGTTTATCCCCTTGGTTCCACACACTATGCTGATACCTGTGATTTCTTTTTGCCTGCGAAGATTTTCCAGGTGTATGCTTAGCGTTTTGGCCATAATGATGTAGAGGAATGGGGAGAGAGGGCAGCCTTGTCTCAATCCCCTTGAGCTTCTGAAGTAGTTGCTTGGCCTGCCGTTGATCAGGGGGGCTGTCCAAGGGAAGGATATACACTCCACGATCCTGCTGATGAAGGTACTGGATATCCCAAATTTCCCAAGAGCTGCCTTAAGGAATTGATGGTTGACTCTATCAAAGGCGCTTGCCATGTCTAATTTAATAATCATACCCTTTTCCTTTCTATTTATGCTGTTGTGGATTGCCTCTTGGATAAGGATAAAGTTATCCATAATTTGTCTTTTGGGGACGAAGCCTCCTTGGTTCTCAGAGATGAGGGAGGGGAGGAGCTTTTTTACCCTGTTGGCTAGGATTTTGGTGATAATTTTATAGGAGACATTGCACAGGGAGATTGGGCGGAATCGGTCGAAGGATTGGGGGTTGGGATCCTTGGGGATGAGGGCTAAGTGGGAAGATTTAATGCTGTTCCCCATTTTGCACTTTGAGAAGAAATTCTTTACCATTCTAATGAAGTCTTTCTTGATGGTTTCCCAATGATTTCTGTAGAATGCCACTGTGAACCCGTCTGGACCCGGTGCCTTGTCCCGCGCCATGCTGAAGATCGACCACTCAATTCCTTTGTCGTGACCTCTTGGTCCAGCTTGTTGTTTTGGTCTGCTGAGATTTTATTTTCGATTAGGCTGAGGAATTCCGCATTATCGTTAGGCTCTGTGTCTGCGGATAGGAGGGCGCTGAAGTGTCTGGACGCAGCCTCTTTTATTTCCTCCTGGTCTCTTAGCTCTCTTCCATCAATCATGATTCTCTCTATATGGTTCCCTGCCCGTCTGAGCTTTAAGCTGTTATGAAAAAAGGAAGTGTTTTTGTCTCCGGCTTTGAGCCAAAGGCACTGAGACTTTTGTCTCTCCTCTTCTTCTTCCATCCTGTTCTGTTTGTACAATTCTTTGTACATTTCATTCTCTTTGACCTGATCTTCCTTTGTATACTGGATTCGCTCCTTTTCCTGACTCCATTGTTCAAGCTGTGATTGGAGGTTAGTTATTTTTTTACTTTCCTCTGCAGCATGGTTTCTTGCCCATCGTTTGATGACAGTCCTGAGGGATTTGAGCTTAGCTTCCCAAATGTAATTGGGCGAGCCAATAATTTCTATTGCCCACTGTTCCTTGATCAAGTTTTGGAATTCTTCTTTACTGTCCCAAGCCTTGTTGTATTTAAAGGGGAGAGGCCCCATGTTCTTTCCTTTGTCTAAAGTCAGAGGCACTGGTTTATGATCTGAAATGTAACCTTGGATGATTTTGCTTTGGATATTTGAAAATCTTGCCACTATTCTTTCTTGAGCGAGAATTCAATCTAATCTCTCTTTAATATTGTTGTTGCCGGTTCTTTTATTGCTCCAAGTGAATCTCCCGTTATGCGGAGGAATATCCACTAGATTATGGGTTTGGATTATTACTTCTAGTGAGTCTCTTGAGGGATCAGCGTAGTAATTTCCTCCCAATTTCTCGTCAACATTCCTTATAAGGTTTAAGTCCCCTCCAAGGAAAGTGTTTCTTCCCTGAACTGTCATGAGATCTGATGTTATTGAATCCCAGCATGAATCTTTGTCCCTATAATGATTAGGAGCGTATATGTTGTAGATAGAGTATTCCTCTTTTGAGGCTTTATTCTACATGTCTATTCTTACCCACCAGCTGTAGGACTTTTGCTCTTTGAGTTCCCATTTGTTTTTGTCCCATAGTGTTCCTATGCCTCCTGAGGCACCAGCTGCACTTGTTGCTACGCCTGCATATCTTTTGCTTCTTTTTATGTGATTTTGGAATTCTTGTTCTGTGATTTTGGTCTCCTGAAGTAGGAGAAGGACTGGTTGTTCAGATTTGAGGAGATCGCAGACTGCATTTGCTTTTAGGGAGGAGCCCATCCCTCTACAATTCCAGGAGATCAAAATCATCATTTACCTTGTTTGGTATATGCCCCGCTTTTCTCTTTCATATTTTCTCCACTTCCTTTTGATTTGTCTAGAAATGTGTCCATTGGTTGTTGCATTCCGGTGGCCATTTCTTTTGCGGCGTTTTCATCTCTTATTTCTTTATTAGACTTTCTACCAACTTTTCTGGGGGGATCTGTGGAGAGGTTGTTTTCCTTTGATTTATTTCGGGTTAAGATTATTTCCACTGTTGGGGGGGGAGAGGGCTAGGGGAGGGAGAGAGGGGAGGAGATAAAAATGACGGTGCCTCTGGGGGAGGGAGCGGGGGATGAAGGGTCCTCTGCGGACAGGGATTCAAAGGGGTTGGAGGAGGAGGGGAAAGAAGGGACAGAGCCAGAGGGATGAGAAGGAAGGGAGGGGTTTTCCGGGGGAACCTTTGAGCTTGGGCCTGGAGGGGGGTTTGGTTTTTTCTTTTTGACTTGCTCCCAAGCTCCCTCAGAGGTTTCGATATTGCCTTCAGGAACATTTGTTTTAGATTTGCTACATCTATTAGCGAAATGCCCATATTCATGACATACCTTGCACTTGAAGGGTAGCTGCTCGTAGTCCACTTGCTGAATGTGCGTCCACTGGTCGACTTTGAGTTTGATTGCTTCCGGCAGTCCTTTCCCCAGGTCTACTTCAATACAGATTCTCGCGCATGCATGCATGTTCTCCTTTGGTTCAGATCTGTCAATGTATTTGCCGACTGCGTTGCCTATGGCTTTAACTGACTCATCCCCCCAACAATGGAGCGGCAAGTGGGGCAGACGGACCCAGACGGGGACAGCGTTGGGAACGTCCATTTTTGGGTCGAAGTCTGGGGTCCATCTGTTTAAGTAGAGTCCACGGGAATCCATGAAATAGGGGCTGTTCCTGAAGATGAGGTTCCTATCCTCCATTGATTCGAAAAGAAAGGTGTAAAATCCTCTGCCACAAAACCTGATTGCTATTTTCCCTTGCACCATCGAGTTCCAGTTCGCTCGACCCATCTCTGAACTGATCTTGGGGAGGGCCACAGTCCCGTGAACTGACCGACCAGGCCTCTTTCTGCTAACGAGATTGCTGCTCTCCTCGGAAGGGAAGGAGGTAGAGATACTTCTGGTATTTCATCTAATTTCTTGATGAACTTGGATGCTGTAGGTCGTATTTTTCCCGCTGCGCTGTCAGGAATGAGAGAGGCAAAAATCTTCTCAAAGTCTTCTGGATCCTGAGGCGGGGGATCCATTTCTGCCATTGGGGAGTGATCTGAGGAAGAATCATGCGAGGACGACTGGAGAGAGGCCCCGGAGCTGGGGGAGGGCAGGAGGCCCAGGAGCTAAGAAGGGGAGGTCAGCAGGGGGAGGGCGCGGGCCTAGCAGCAGTGCTGCCAGGCGCAGGGGCGCAGAGGCGATGTCAGGGATCCTAGGGCGCGGGCAGGTTTGATCGCCAGTCCGCCATCGAGCTCTCTCACAAGGTTGTCAACATGTTAATATGAACTCTGTTAATTGTTAAGAATCACAAGATACAAAGTTTCTTGACTATCTATAAGCAGCGGAATAAAAAAAAAAACACCAAAGATAAAAACACAATCACACAAATTGACACGTTTGTTTACTCAGGAAACCCAACAGGGAAAACCTGCTTCTTTGTTGTAGCATTTTATTGGTTGTTTTTGAGCAATTGATCTATTACAAAGCAATCCGTCTCTGAGAAAGCGTTCTGCTTCTTCTCATTAATCTCAGCGAATACAATTGATCTCGGCTTCCCTTGATCACTACTTGATCTCGGCCCTCTAGCACACAACTGTTCCTCTGCTGAATCCTTGACTTACCCCTGTAATCTTTTGATCTTGCTCCTTGATCTTTGCGCACTAGGAGCTCCTATTCTATGCACACTAGGCCCCTATTTCCTGGCGCACAGGAGGCTCCTAAATTCTAGTGCAAATCCTCCTATTCTCTTGTACACTTTTGGTCTCCCATTTCTTAGGAATCAGGATACAAGCTCTCAACTCCGTGCAAATATCCTATATTGTAGCCCACTTGTGATCTCCTATTTCTTAGGACACAAGCTTTGTGCTCTCCAAAATCAAAGATCCTCTCACAAACTTGTAAATAGGGATTGCACAGGGGTTAGGAGCAACAAAGATTGCTGGAGTTGGGGCCTAAAGAAGAGAGCTATTTCCAGGAGAAATTTTGCAGTGATTTCATAAGCATTTTAGCGTAGGATTTGTGCCACACTCAACAATGATTCTCTTGCAATGCGCAGAGCTGGGCAATCTAGGTAATTCGCACTTTTTGGGGCTATTCGGGTCAGCTGGAATTAGCCCAAGATTTTTCTAGGTCTTTTTGGGTTTGGTGTGAGGAGCTCTAGGGTAATTTTTTAAATATTTCTGAGCCGTTTTGAGGGCGAAAATCCTAGTTCTTCTCCAACAGCAGCAACAATATTTTCTGGGTACTGTGCAGATATTTGAGGGAGACATTTCCAGCACATGAGCCATCACTTTCTCACTTGGGTTTTGCATAGCTTGCAGTAGCAAGCCCAGGTTTCATTTCTCTTGCTATATCATATACTCAACTTCCGAATATTAATAAAATGGCTTAGTTTCTTTGCTCAGTTTATTGAGTTACTCATTATGCATGCGTGTTTAAATTTTCAATTGTTGTAGCTAAGTGCATGCCCTTGATTTTCACTGTTATTTCCTAGTTGGAATATTATAGTGGTATTAGAGCATATTCTTGGTCAACTGTGGGAAAATAGCAGATGATGCCACCTAGGTACCAAGGAGTAATGTTTCACAGAGGGAGAGGTAGAGGCAGAGGAAGAGGTTGTGGTAGAGGAGAACTCAACCCCTTCTCAGATACAAAGCTCGAACATGCTGGACAACACGTGGAGAACCAGGTAGGCAACGAGAGCACATGCTCAAAATCAATTTTTGGAGGAGTTGATGAGGTAGAACCAACATTTGATGAGGTAGAACCAACATTTGATGAGGCATAATCAACAGATTCTAGAGATGATGAAACAGGTGATGGGGATGGAAATACAAAACCAACAGGGTCATCTTAACAATGGAGAAGGTGGCTCCGGAATAGGAGAAGGGAGCCATGCACATGCATGCACAATGCAACACAACAACATCCACACATATGGTTAGAATAACTGCCCTACAATGACTCACTTTCTAGATGAACTAGAGAGAGAGAGAGTCAGACACTTTTGCAGACTTGATGAGATCCTTTGCAGATGGGATTGACGAGTATGATGTGTTGGACCCAAGGATTAGGAGGGTTTTATCATTTGGAGACTTTTGTCATCTAAAGGAGAAGCACAGGTCTAGAGGAGGAACATCATCCTTAGGGGGTCGGCAAAATCATAACTAGGATACACAGAAGCGGGAAGGGAAGATTACCCTTCTGAACTTTGATGGATCAACCAGGAGTTCGGCTAGGGCGTGGATACATAAGCTAGACACCTACCTCCATTTGAACCCCATGCAGGAGACATATGCTATTCGGTTTGCCACTCTACACTTGGATGGAGATGCGTAGGAGTGGTGGTACCACGGGTTGCTTATGTTGGGGCATGCCAACATCACATCCTACACCGAGTTCACGAGGAGACTTGTTGAGAGATTTGACTGAAACGACTCTGACTACACTTTTGGGAGCTAGCTAGCTTGAGATAGACAGTCAGTGCTTAGGCATATATGGCAGAGTTCCAACGACTAGCAGTGATGGTCTCTGATATCTCGGAGGCAAGACTGATCATCATATTCATCGAGGGGTTAGTAGAACCATTGCGTGGTTGGGTGAGAGCTTACAAGCCCATAACTTTGCAGGATGCTATTAACAGGACCAAGGATATGCTTGATGCAGTCCCTAAGACGAGAGCACTAGTGCCTTCTAGACCTACCTTTCCTCAGAAAGATAATGACATTAGACCTCCTTAGAAGGAGCGGGCCAAATGTGGGTAGCTAGGTGATGAGACCAAGAGAGACCTCCAGAGGAGGAAGTTGTGCTTCACATGTCAAGAGCCGTGGGCACCAGGGCATCAATGTACCTAGGGCAAGGCCCACTACATAGAGGTTTTCTCAGACAGTGAGCCGGAGGAGGAGGCCGAGCTTGAGGCAAGCAAGAGAGAGGATGAACCACAAGGGACAAGAGGAGACCCACCTCTACCTACAGGAGGTGTCATTGCCTTGCTTTGGGAACTTCTGAAGTATTTGACATTGCGGATCAAAGGCACAATGTAGGAACAACGTGTGTCAGTGCTAATGGATAGTGGGGCCACCCACAATTTTATTGATGCACAGATGGTGGAGGGGAGAGGGATACATATGAAGGCCTTTGAGGGTTTTTCAGTGTTGGTGCCAGGGGACTAGACCATGCAGTGTACCAGATATTTTCCCAGGATGACAATGACCATGTGGAATTATTCCGTGACAAACCATTTCTTTGTAGTTAATGTGCTGGACACCAATTCGGTGATGGGTGTCCAGTGGTTGTATTCCCTTGGGCATGTTACTACAAATTGGAGGAGACTAGTGATGGAGTTTATGGGGTCAGACGAGAAGTTGGTGGTGTTGAGAGGCATGCATTCATATCCACCACAAACGGTATTGGCTAATTAGATGGAGGCTAATTTGAGACAGGGATATATAGCATGGGCAGTGGAGTTGTGAATTATAGAGATAGGGACTCAGACACAACAACCACATCTAGATATTTTAGCACTGCTAGAGAGGCACCAGGTAGTATATGGGGACATTCCCCTAGGTTGTCCACCAAATAAGGGTTTTGAGCATACTATAGAGCTAGAGGAGGGGTTACATGCAGTCATGACGACTCCCTATAGACATCCCAAGTCTTATCGGGATGAGTTTGAGCAGGCTATACAAGAGTTATTGGCCTTGGGCCACATCAGGACGAGTTTCAGCCCCTTCGCTTCTTCGGTGGTGCTGGTGAAGAAGAAGGACGAGACCCTTCGCATGTGTATAGATTAATAGGCCTTGAACAAGAGAACGTTAAAGAATCGGTACCGCATACTGCACATTGATGAGTTGATGGATGGGGTTAGAGGAGCGAAATACTTCTCTAAGACAGACTTCTGCTCTAGGTATCATTAGATTCGGGTGAGGGAGCAGGACATTTGGAAGACGTGTTCAGGTGCCACTATGGACACTTTGAGTTCCTCGTTATGCCCTTTGGGCTAACTAATGATCTAGCTACCTTCCAGTCTTGCATGAACCATGTGTTCCACAAGAAGCCGCGCATATGTGTTTTGGTCTTCTTTGATGACATCTTGATAAACAATAGGACATGGTAGGAGCATCTTCATCACTTAGAGGAGGTGTTGCGCATCCTAGAGGAGCAACAGTTGTACGCCAAGATGTCCAAGTGCGAGTTTGGGCTAACATAGATGCTATAACTTGGCCATGTGATTGGTGAGGAAGGGGTGCGTGTACATCAGGAGAAGATCAGGGCCATTCTGGATTGGCCTACACCTAGGCACATGACAGAGCTACAGGGGTTCTTGGGTATATGTACCTACTACAGGTGATTTGTTAAGGGGTTTTCACAACTGGCAACACCCCTCATAGATTTGACGAAGACATGGGCTTTCTAGTGGACAAACGTGGTGCAGGAGGCCTTTGAGCGCCTCAAGAGAGTGCTGAGCAGTTGTCTAGTGTTGGCTTTACCTGACTTTTCATGACCTTTTGTTTTGTAGTGCGATGCATCTGGGGAAGGCATTGAAGCAATGCTGATGTAGGGAGGACATCCTATAGCCTATGAGAACCGGAAGCTTCAGGATTATGAGAGGTTGTATTCTACATACGACAAGGAGATGTTGGCCATTATGCATGCCTTGGCCAAATTCCGACAATATCTGGTGGGAAACAGGTTCAGGGTGAACACTGATCATGATAGTCTTTGATTCTTCCTAGAGCAGAAGGATCTCAACGAGAGACAACAAAAGTGGGTCAGTAAGATCCAGACTTACAACTTTGAGATTGAGTATGTCAAGGGGAGGCATAATGTTGTGGCAGATGCTGTATCTAGGAGACTTGTTGTGAAAATTCCTTGAAATGCAGCAACTAGGAATTATTCTTCTAATGAATTAATTATTATGCAGTTTATTTGCTACGACAAACAACGAATAATTCACACTGCAATTTCTCCACCATAAAAAGAAAACTGCGGAAGCAAAAAATGATAGCATACACACATAAAAATGACACAATTATTTTTGGACAATTGTTCCCGGAGAAACCCAATGTGGGAAAACTAGTGCAGCAACTGAGGGTTTTTATTATTATGTAGCAGTGAAATTTAGAGTACAATAGAATGACACCAAACTAGCATTTCTATTTGAGAGAAATACTGGCAAAATCAATTGAGGGAAATTATCCTCCTCTCCAAGCAATCTAGGCCCAATCTACCCTCAAAAATTGACTCCCGGAATGAATTGTGTCCACCCCTGCGTAGTCCCTTATATGCTCAGCCTGGAACTCCCTTTGAATCAAACGTCCTGCCTATCTCGACTCTTGGAAGTGACTCGCTTGGCCTATTGGGAATTTTCCTGGCCACCAACAACTGAATCAACTTCTTCCTCTGTTGAATTGAACTGCCCCTCTTGAGGCTTCTGCGCAGCTTCCTGGAGAAATAACTTGGCCTCCTCTCCTAACTCTCCAAAACTAGAATCCTCCTTTAGAATCGAGACTGGTCAGATCTCAATGAACCGATTTAAAAAAAACACATTAAATAATTAATTTTTAATGAAAAAAACTATTTTTAAGATCTAAAACCACGATTCCAAGCCAACAGAGACAAAATATGCAAAGTTTGCTCATCTATATACCATGTAAAGGTGAATACATCAAAATGGCACCAAGTGCAATACATATCATCGACAAAATACATAAGCAATGAAGCTCTAAATGGCATATAAAGTCAAAAAACAATGCCACAAGCTATGAGGCCATTGACCTACTACAAGACTACAAGTCTACACATGATCAATCATTAAATTCATCACCACTACTAGACATAGGATCATCAACAGGAGCTACATAGACATCATCTGGTTTAGTGTCTAAGGATGCCCCAGCCTCATCTACAACCTCAGTAGTAACACTGCCACCAATAACAATAGAAGTGGACCTAATGGAAGCACAAGTTGGTTGAGCTGCATGACTAGTACCTTCCATTGGTTGTTTGCCTTTGCTTGATGCGGCTACTAATTATGGTTCTGATGGTGCTACCAAATCTGCTTAATCCCCCCAAAATTCCATGTCAATATCAAAATCAACATCAAACTAAGGATCTTCAATCTCCTCCACCCATTCTAAAGTTGGATCAATATCGTCCCACATAATGGGATCTAGATCAGGTGTTCTGTTCATCATTTGGTCGCGCCTTAGTCAAAGGTTGTATGCACGAAGACAACAGTGAAATGAAGATTTTTTCAAGTGAAAATCCTTATCTGGAAATGCAAACTAGCTTCCTTAGCCTCCTCTTGAAGATGCCAAATCTACTAACAACTCAAAACTATCTCCAAAATAGCTCCAACTTCAACTCCAAGCCTCCAAGATGACTGCTCCAACAAAAAGTCAACACTCTCCAAGCTCCCAATCAAACTCGCAAAAACTCCAAATGAAATGTGTGAGGCAAATGAGGGGGGTGAGCTCCTTTTAGAGGCTTGGAGAGGGTGTTTTTGGAGGGAAACAACTCTAAAACACCTAGGCAACTTCCTAAAAGACGTTGTGTGGGTCTGCTACGGCCTTGGCAATGAACCGACTGGTTTAGGACAAAACCAGCCGGTTTGACCATAAATCGGCCGGTTCCGTCCTAAACTGGTTGGTTTGGTCTGGTTTTTGTGGTTTTTAGAAGAAATAGGCCATTAAACCTGGTTTTTTGTTTGGTTTGACCCGGTTGCCCAATGAACCGGCCGGTTTGACCGGTTTCTTGTTCATGCCGATCGGTTTTTAAAACTATGGATTCAGGAGAACTAAGAGATCCTTAAAGCTCTCAAGGATAATTTATGGACTGCTTAAAACCAACATAAGATGTATGCAGATAGACACCGAGTTGAGATGCATTTCGAGGTTGGTGACTTGGTTTTTTTACGCATCCAATCATATAAGTAGTCTATGCTCAAGCAATAAGGGGTTGAGCAGCTTTAGCCCCACTTCTATGGACCATACTGTTAATTTTTCATAGGGCTACATTGTTCTTTGCTTTGATAATTGCATTTCTTCATTACTACATTAAGTACACCCCATATCATCATTACATTATTCAGATCTACACCATTATTCATCAGCATACGCAATTATACAGAAAGAACAACATCATCATCATCAATGCAACGGACCATAAAGGAACAATAGAAGAAAAGCATGCACACACATAGATACACCAGGATTGGTCTGAGACCAGGGCAAAACCCACTATGGGGAAAACCCTTGCAAATCTTCTTCATCTTAGATCGTCATCAAATAATTCAGCAAAAGAGAGTACAATGATCCATAACTTTATCTATACAACAAAACAATTATGATATCCATGAAATAGATCTAATCATGCTTATAATCACAACCCTGATTCTAAGGACTGTAGTGTGTTATCACTGACTTTAGTCAACTGCTGGATACTGTTGCCAGTGTGCTGAACATTGCTATCACTGAACAGAATCTTCGGAATACTAAATCTCATCTTTGAGTCTTGGACGCATGGAGGAGGAGCTGTGCGAGTGTCTATGACAATCCTAGACACTCTCTGTGAACTATATGCCAACGTCTATGCTAGCCTATATGCTCCCTAGACCATTTTGTGCGTGTGTTCGAGGACCAACTCACTAGATCTGGTCCAAACCCCTAGATGCTCTCTTCCAGTTACTGTGCGTGCATTCAGGACAACTTGGACGCTCTCAGGACCACTATGTGCGAGCGTCCGAGGATCGACACCTCCAAATCTGCCTCTGAAACCCTGGACGCTCCGAGAGGCTCTTGTGCCAACGTCTAGGGCTCTTTGGACGTTGTCTTGACCACTGTGTGCTAGCATCTAGGGACCAAAATGCCCAGTTCTGTGCTAGCGTCCAGGAATTAGAAAATCCTAGATCAGTGTGAACTTCATCTTTGAGATTTTGGACCCTTGCACGAACTTTCCTTCGACAAACCTGTGCGAACCAAGACAATAAGAGAAGAGATGATGTCTTGATCAATGTGTCCAAATGAGCTTGAGGTCTCTTCTATTTATAGGCTTTCATGAGGGTCTACTTGGGGTTGGGGCCGACCTGTCCAATTTAACATGTGCTTGGGGCCGACCAAACCCAATATACATGAGTGAATAAATAAATTCAAGAATCAACTTTCGCTTGTCCAAATAAGGTGATCTTTAGGTCGATTTTGGTCCTCTCGAAAAGAGGAATCTAATGCAATCATCATCTCGGTCATTTGAGTCGTGCAAGGTGGAATTTGACTGCAGTTGCAAAAATTAACACTCCCTCTCAACTTGGGAGAATTCCACTTGTCAATATTCGTCCATCGATCAATATGCCATTCTGGTATCTTCACGTATCATCACTGATCATCTCTGTCATGCAGTCATCATGTCATGGCCACCTCAAGTATCTCATCATCACAAATCATCAGTGTACATCTCGATCTATCCCTTGCTTATTTTGGCTTATCTCTTGATTGTTCTTGCTCATATGCTGAACATTCTCGAATCTTAGAAGAAGAAGAATTGGTTACCAAAGGGGAGCTTAAGCTACCACCCTCTATTCATCAGGCCGCTACCTGGAATCTCTGCCAGCAGGCTATTGTCCCGAATATCATCATCAAGCGTCATCAGATAGCATATAATCAAGGGGCACATCTCAACCTGGAACCACAGTGGGGAACACATCTCGACCCGGAGTCTCATGGGGGAGCTATACATCTACAACCCCATATCGAGCAATAGGATATCCAAACACATAGGAGAGCACATCTCGACCCTGGGATCTCATCAGGGAGCTCATCTCGACCTGGAATCGAATAGGGTTATCTCAACCCATCCTATTGCATACTGATCTTCCCATTGATGACCCTGAATAGTCATGTGGTAGAACACCTACATCATAATCGACTTGGGTTGTACACCCCAAGTACACTCTCAACTCGTTGGCCAAACGAGGAGCAGTATTCCCAACAAGCCCTGCTTGTAGGTATGATGCCAACTGGGGTATACTCTGTAGCGACCAAATAGGGGAGCAACATTCTCTGACCCTACGAAGATAGGGGAGCAACATCTCCAACCCTATGGGTAACAGATAGGGGTCATACCCTATTGCCTAGAGTTCCCTCAACCCCAGGAACCCTCTATCTCAATTCCTCACCCTGGGAGCTTAGACAGGGAGGAAGAGTTGGCTCAGTGTGCTCGATCAACATTGCTCTCATCATACTCAAATCTAGTATCAACTTGTCTCAATAACAACTGTTTCTTGTTCATACAAGACATCAAAGCGAATATCACGTTAGAACATAAATAATCATATAAATCTCAAAAGGATACCATAATCATCTTCCCTCTCAAGGAGGTGCCCACCTATTGTACTACGAAACAACCCCCCCATTTTTATATAACAATAGCTAGCATTTGAGTTATAAATGGGGACCCTTTTTAAATTTTTAAGCCTAGGACAATAATGCCTAACTCTAAAGAAAAACTTAGCAAAACCTTGCAAAATGAGCTAAGGAGGAAACTTATATCACAAATCGCATGTTGCGCTTTTTCACATCACTATTTTATAAATTCTTTATGAAATTGCGATATGCGAAAAGGTCTCCCGCTGCGATAACCTCATATTGTCACTGCGCAATCGCATTTTCCAATTCGCCAAAAATTTGAACATGCCTTCAGACAAATGTTAACGATTTGTGAAATGCAATATTGCGAATTTCGCAATCGCATTTCGCCTGATATATCTGATAAGCATTACACAATACCCCTTTAAAGACCACGATCTGCGATTAAGGAGGTAAAGTGTGCGGAATAATTACGTTTTAAATAATAAGAACAAACGAGTTGACATGTTATTAAATGTTTAACGACCCGAGGGAGGATAATCATTCTCCATGTTATGGGTAGTTATAATCGAATATATCATAAAAACCTTTCTCATGATCCAAGGTCATTTCACAGAGGATTTCAGTCTTAATTACTTGATATCATCTGCGCTGATATATCTTGTCTGTTTCAGGCAAGCGACAAAAGACATGTCCTTAAGAAAGGTGATGCAGAAGCAAACTAAGAACACCATTGTTAGGACAGAGGATACAAAGATGGCTCCTATCTTTGCTGATACAGTCTGTGATGCAACTGGAGGTGCAACAACTTGGGAAGTAATCTACAACAGACTGGAGGACAAGCGTCCTAAAATTACTGTTACGAGAGCAACAACTGGGTCAACAAAGCCTTCAGGACCTCAATGTAGGGATGCTTGCTGTTCTTTCCTTCATAGGATATGAGCAAGAGCCAAAATCCTTCCCTACACAGACATGATCAGATGGGTGGTCGAAAACCTTATCATTGAAGATAGGCAGTTCAAGAATTCAAGGATGGAGCTCGTAGGATCGTTCAAGGCAGAAGACTTGAAGGCCATGTATCACATACCTGACCCGCAGGAAATATACGACAACACATTTGTGACTAACTTCACAAAGAATAATCCAGACCCCTTCAAGTTAATTCAGACTTGGAGAATGTTAGACAACAAATTCAAGTATGACAAATCGGGTATGTATGCAATAGCCTTTGGCAAACCCCTACAATTATGCAACAACAATGTTATGTAGACTGTATGGACTGCCAAATAACACTAAGTTTTCAATAGAATGGATTCCCTTGATCGATGCTTGTGTTAATTCCTATATCATGAATTGGCCTTCTATCCTATCTGACAACTTAGCCACCTCCATTACTGAATATCGACAAAAGAAAGCCTCCTCTTCAGATAACCTCCCTCCCTTCTATTTCTGTGTTTATATTATGGATGCTATCTGTTTTTGCACGACATTTCCAACCATGGATTGGAAATGGACCATACAAGATCCTTACCCAATCCATCTCAGTCATAAACAAATATGGGAATCACATTACATACCTCACTTCTACAAGATATTTCATTCTATCGTGTTGCCCCTACACCGAATGATTTTCAATAAGAAAGCCCCTAGGTTTTCCCAAGAAGTTGTAGCAGACCTGCTTGCTGTAGACAAGTATTTCATTGAGGAATGGTTCACCTACATTAGGGTTTTTGGTAGCACTGCTGATCCACACGTCCTTCCCTTATATGTTTCTAATAAGCTATTAGCAAGGGAGATTGTCTACCAGATTGTGGGAAAGGGCCTGACTAAAGTTCTTAAAGATGGCAAGAAGTCATTATGGCCTACTTTCTCTATCAAATGCGGCTCTTTCACTTTAGCTAATTTTGTTCATGGTACTAAGGAATCAAGACAAATGGAAGCCCTCAGGCTTCATACATTGCCTACAAGGCAATTCGATCTAAACAAAGTGGCATACAATGTCACTACAGGACTAAAGCTCAAGGCACACAATCATGGAGATTATTACTTTGAGGATTTGTTACAGTCAACAGTTTCTTTCGAGCAAGCACTTGAATGGGCAAAGGCTAACTTGAAACCCGAAGATTTTCAAAGATTTCAGGAATTCAGGAATGAGAGGCTTTGGGTCATTCCAATGCATCTATTAAAGCCCGAGGATAAGCCTACCCCAAGTAACACTGTCGATAGTGCAACCCCTAGCTCTCAAAAGGACTCTTAGGTAAACACTGAGAATACAACAAACATAGGGAAAGTCTAGGATGCAAACAATATGACTGAGTCCAACCGAAAAGTAGGTAATGGACACTCCGACCATAGAGACAAGTTCAGAAGCCCAAGGCACTAGTTTGGAGCAGGAATGGGATCAATTCAATCAGAAATTGCAAGACACCCCCAAAGCTCCAAATACTCAAGAAACAGAGGAATTGAAGACTCCTCTGGAAATTCATCAAGATACAGAGCCCAAGTCTGTCGGCAAACAGTCTACACCTATGGATCAAGAAGCAACAACATTCCAGCATGTTGAAATCATCCTTGCTCTACCCACATCAGAAATTGTTCTGAAAGTGACAGAGATACGTCCACTTGATGTATTCTATAGCCCTTTCCACAACGCTGTAGTCTGAAGGCAAAGGAAAAGGAGAAGGGTAGATGCCCCCAAATTCTTACCTGGAGATGAGCCAATGGACGTTGTCGGGAAGGACATGCCTTTCAATCCAACCTAAAACTTGACTAGACTGTCACAGTTCACAGGAGCATACGCGTCGGCCACTATGGATAAGGCTACTGAGGTGTCTACTCTGCTAAAGGAAAGGGAGGAAAGAATTGCGCAGCTCGAACAAGAGCTTGAGACAGAAAAAGCAAGCGCAAACAAGCAGGTAGCCGAGCAGCTCGCACAATTGCAGTAGGACATGGAAGTCTTGAAAATAAGCCATGAAGCCGATTTATCGGCCAAAAACATGCAGCTCCAGGAATTACAACAATCCTTGGATAGGTACAAGGAGGTTCCTACTGCTGAGGAATTCATCAAAGAGGCTCTAGAACTAAATTCTCTTCTAGTCAAGCAGCAAGAGTATTTTTGCCTGAAGCTGTCACACATCACTCCCTACCTGATTACCAATGACCAGCTCACAGACAGAACCATTGACCGGAGAACGAAGTTTATTGATTTAAACACCAAAATCTCTGAATTCATTGAATGGCAGGAATCAAAAGAGGGAAAGAAGGTCAATCTACCCGAGATTGAGGAAACTCACAAAGACATCCTCTTCACTGATTGGGATGCTAGGATAAAACAGGACGAGCTGGTAGTCGCGAGGGCAACTGGAGTATCAAATAACATCATTAAGGCAATAAATCATACCTTGTTCGCTACCAATCTCATGAAGGAGGGTAATTCGAAAGAAATGCCTGACTTAATTGCTCTGAGTAAAGGCCGGCAAGAAAAAGCGGGGAAACAAAGAGATGTAATTACGAAACTGACTATGACCGACTGGGAGTCGTATTGGCAGTATCTGGTCAAGCCACATAGCCAGATCATGACCCTCAACTGTTCCCTCCATGCGACTCAAAGGATGTTGCCACCTCTTGCCGTTGCAATCTTTACAGGACAACTCATATCTCATTTCAGGCCACCTCCTCAAATTCAACTGATGATTGATATTTGCGATTTAAAGGACAAGCTGGCAGACAACAAGTTATCCTCTTAGTTTTGTTTAGTTGATCTCTGTTTATTTTTGGAGTTAGTTACCTATGTAGGAGGAAGGTTGTTTGAAACCTCCTCAAATCTTGTATAATCTATTTTTGCATTCTTAGTTAGAATAGTATTTATACCCTTCTCATGCATTTAGAGAAGGGTCCAGAATTTTATCAAAAACATTTGCAAAGAATGCACTATTGTAAGTTTGTGAATGCTTTGGTGAAATGATGGAACATGATATTTTCTTTTAGATATCAGACTACTTTCCTTTGTTGATGCACTTCTATATTCTTGGGAGACAATTTGATTTGAAGGAAGAATTTGGTCTATGTCATTTGTCAAATGAGCAGGACTTCATACATCTGGTACTATTATCGTGTATGCATAATTTTGTTTACATTTAATTAGTGGCAAAACTTTATTTTCATGAATTAGATGTGAGGTTTATTGTTTCTGTGAAGCATTAATTGTACTTCTATATTGATGCCATAACTGAAGTTTTGATTTTCATATATAACTCATTAGACATGCGATGTATTTTATAAATTCCTTTGACTAACTATTTAGTCTAAAGGAATTATCTTTTACGTTATCATCTCCATTTAATTGTGTTCAGTCTTTATTATCACATGTTAAAAGGATATCTTTGTAGATCGCATACCATGCAAGAACACCCGGGTTTAATTAGAATAAGTTAAGTTAGAGAAACTGCATCATAAAATAAGTCACTTAGATTATCATTATTCTATTGCAAAAACACTCATGAACCACCCACTCTCATCTTAAAACCCACATTGGGAAACTAGTCCCATTATCCCCAGTCGGAGCCACCACTTTAAACGGAAAAGGAGTTTTCTTAAGGTCCGGACTGGGTGGTTATCCCCCATGTTTTGGCAGCGGAATTCTGAAGCCACAACATTTTGGCGCTAGAAGGAGGGCATTCAGTTGTGAATGGCATATAAACCTAAAGATCATTCAGAAAGCATTCACAAGAGTCAAAACCCTTCCACCACTTCTATACCTTCTAGATCTCGTTCAGAATCCGCTGACCAGGAATTTGAAGTTGTAGAAACATCTCCCTCGTCTCCTGAAGTAGTAAGGCAACCACCATCTCCAAATTATATTCTCGAATCTCTCGAAGTTCATTCTTTGATACAAAAACTGGAATAGATATCCATTTCTGTTGAGAAACCAGAGAGACCAGAATTATTTGAAGAAAGCGTTACCTCCTTATTACAACAAACTGGTGTATTGACTAGACTGCAAAGTGAGAAACTTGGGGTCACTCCTTTTGAGTTCCCTATCCCTCCACGATGTAGGAAAGTCACTTCATCAGTATCCGAATCATATACTAGCGAGATCACTTCACCTTTCCACCTATCTATTCCTTCATCCACTTCTACTCAATCCACTACTTCTCAAATATCCACTTCCCTTGTTAGTACTACAATTATTGGTACTAACCCAGTAGCAAAGTTCTTCGCCATCTATACCTACTTTTGGACCGACCTTCCCATTTTCTCAGTCCTCAACTCAAGTTATGGCCAATCAACCTGCTCAACCTTGGACGAATCCTGGTGCTGTCCTCGTTGCAAATCCAAATCGGCTCCTAGCAAATCCAGAAAAAATGGTTGTCTAAGTATAATTTTGATGATGCTCTCCCGGCCGAAGAACATCTAAACAATTTTATGTTAGCCATGAATCTCAATGGGGTTGCACATGAAGATGTTGTAATCAGACTGTTTCCTTATATCTTCCAAGGATCTGTTGGATCTTGGTATTTTTCCCTTCGAGCTGGTTCAATTAGAAACTGGGATACTTTTCAAGAAGTATTTCTTGCAAAATTTGGTGATGACAGAACTGTAGCATCCTTGATCAATGATCTTTCTAATTTAAAAGCTAATACAGATGAAAAGATCAAAGATTTCAACTCCAGATTTGACAAATTGCTAAACAAAATCCCAGCTGCCTCTAAACCTGCTGTAGATGTACAAATAGAATGTTATATATCATCTCTTCCTTCTAATATTGCAATCTTTGTAGATAGGGCCAATAAGGCTATCCTTGTAGAAAACATGAAAGAAGCCCTGTTTGTAGAAAGAAGAATCTTAGTTATAGAAAAAAGATTACAAACAAATGAGAGGAAGACTAAGAAAGTAACGTTTAAAGATGACTCTAAAAAGAAAACTTCAAAGGACCCTTTCGATCTGGAAGGCCTTCAGAAAGTGTTAAAAACAATGTCAAATGAAATGGTAGAAATTAAAAAACAGGTCGTCGAATCTTCTACTCCTAAAAGACCTTTCCGATCATTCAAAAAGAACTCCTCTTCTACATCACAACCTCCAAACAACATTTCAAACGCTGAATCTAACCAAGAACCAGTAGAAGATTCACCAAACTATGAAGAAGTTGAAGCAGAAGAAGAAATTGAACTAAATGGGATGTGGGATTTTGTTCTCCCAACTGAAGAAGAGGCACAAGCAATGCTTGTAACTACCAGAAGCAAAAATTCTCCTGACACGTGTACCACTAAGCAGAAGCAAAAAACTGCTACTCCTACAAAAGAGAAAACAGTAACTAAGAAATCTAAAACCAGCCAAACCGACCCTATTCCTCCAGACACCTCGAATCCTTCAAAAACATTGGTAATCTCGAATACGGTTGAATACAATATAGTGGAAGACATGAAAAAGACCAGAGCTAACATCACGTTGCATGAGCTCACTAAACTCAAACAGCAATCGAAAATCCTGTTAAGAGAATTGAAAGCAGTTCCAGTATCTCCCCTGCCATCTATTGTAGTTTCTCAAGCCACCTACAATATGGAAAAACCTCCTTCATCCTCAAATAAAGTAGATCCTTTAGATCTAGTTCTGATTGGCGATCGATCTATTTCTCACGTCCCTTCCTTTCTGCTTACTTATGAAATTTTCAACAAGAATGTTCATAACTGCCTTGTTGACTCATATGCCTCCTCAAACATAATGCCAAGCACTGTGTGTACTAAATTGAACATTACACCTCAAAAATCTGCAGTACACATAGTTCAGTTAGACAGGACGAAAGTAGAGGTACTTGGAGAAATAATGTCAGTTTCAATTAGGCTTTCCTCTAATCCAAAAGTTTCACAAATAATTGATATAATGGTGGCTAATATCCTTGAATTTTATGGTTTAATTCTCAACAAGGATTGGTCTGAAAAGTTACACGGTTATTTTGCAACTGACTGGTCTCACATGTGGTTGCCACACAACGGTAAATCAAACCAAATCAGGGTAGACCGAGAAAAATTCATGAAGTACACAGTCACAGACCTTGAGGGAAGCAATGAACCTGTTGCCTTCACTCATAACATCATAGGAAACTATTCAGCAGAGTCCTCTTTAGGATCTTTTAATGCTCAAAAGTCTCCCTTTTTAGATAATGCTGTAGTTTCTCAAATTGAGAATTTCTCACAAATAGATGCTTCCAAGTGTTTAAATTTAGTTGAGAAAGTTTATAATGACTCTCTGTTCTGGACTCTCTATTTTGATGGTTCTAAATCAGAAGACAGTGCAGGTGCAAGATGCATTTTGATCAATCCGCAAGGAGAGAAAATTATGCTGGCCTGTAGACTTGAATTTTAATGTACAAATAATATCGCCGAATATGAAGCACTGATCTAAGGACTGTATAAAGCCATTGGTCTTGATGTCAAATATCTTCGAGTCTATGGTGACTCTGAGATAATTGTGAAACAGGTGAGAAATACAATTCACTGCGTTTTTGGGCATCTTAAACACTATCAATCTTTAGCTCAGAAATTGACTTCTCATTTTTCTGCTTTCAAAATTTCTTCAATCCCTAGACTCTAGAACGCAAGTGCTGACTTACTTGCGAATGTGGCATCTAGACTTATACCATCAGAAGACTTTAGTCCAGACAAATTTTCAATAGAACTAATATTTAGGCCATCTATTCCCGACAATATAACAAATTGGAGAGTATTCAATAATGATGCAGATATAGTAAATTTCCTTACATTAGAAGGATCATATGAAGAGTAGATCATAGACGAGCATGAGCATGATATAGAAATAAAAAATAATCTTGATATAAACCCAATTCCTAAGTCTGTGGTTAAGATGGAAGATCTTTATGATTTGAAAGATAGATTCAAGAAAATTACTAACTCCAAAACTCAAAGTTCTACTATGAGATTTGAAGCAGTAAACCTGGGATCAAATGAGAAACCTCAAAATATCAACCTAGGTCTTGACCTAACATCTCAAGAAAGAGCATCATTCATCAGGTTATTGAAAACTTATAAAGGTGTCTTCGCTTGGGATTATGCAGATCTCAAAACCTATGATACCTCTATAATTCAACATACCATACCCATGACTTCAAATGAAAAACTAGTTCAGCAGAAGCTTCGAAAAATTCACCCGAACCTTGAAAGTCAAATTAAATCATAATTGAACAAGCTTCTGAAGGCCAAGATAATCTTCCCTGTCAGGCATTCTAAATGGGTATCGAATATGGTACCTGTGAGGAAAAAGAACGGTGATATTAGGATCTGCATTGATTTTAGAAACCTAAACAAAGCTTGCCAAAATGATAATTTTCCTTTGCCTACTATGGAACAGGTACTGCAATCAGTTGCAGGTTCTGAATTAATGTCGTTTCTAGATGGATTCTTAGGATATAATCAAATCTTTGTGCATTTAGATGACAGATTAAAGACAACATTTAGGACCAAGTGGGGAACATATGCCTATCAGAAAATGCCTTTTGGACTCATAAATGCTGGTGCCACATTTCAACGTGTTATGGACATTGCCTTTAGAGGTCTAATTAATAAATCGGTTGTTATTTACTTGGATGATATCATAGTCTATTCCAAGTATAGGAACAATCATTTAAGTGACCTCAAGCACATCTTTGAAAGATGCATGAAATATGGCATTTCCTTAAACCCCAAGAAATCTTATTTTGCTTTACTAGAAGGCAAACTCCTTTGGGTTTATAGTATCCTAGAAAGGAATTTACATTGATCCTGATAGAGTCCAAGAAATAGAAAAAATTTCCCTCCCACACAATAAGAAAACCATGCAATCATTTCTAGGCCAAATAAATTTTGTTAAATGATTTGTCCCAGATTTTTCACAAATAATCTTACCCCTTCAAGCGATGATAAGAAAAAATGCAGTTTTCAGATGGAACAAGGATGAAAGAGATTCATTTGAGTTGATAAAGAAAGCCATTATTAATGCCCCTTCATTAACAACTCCTGACTATCTCAAACCCTTTGTATTATATACATTTTCATCTGATACTTCGTATGCTGTAGTTTTGACACAACTGAATGATGAAAATGTCGAGGCATCCATCTCCTTTTTCAGTTCTAACTTACAAGGCGCTGAATTAAATTATTCAGCTGTAGAAAAGCAAGCATTTGCGGTCTTCAAAACTCTGAAGCATTTCAGGCCCTTTCTTCTTAAAACCCATACAAAGATAGTTGTACCCTACCCTGCAGTAACACAACTATTGATTCAAAGAGAAGTAGTGGATAAAAGAACTAATTGGGTAACGA
Organism: Pinus taeda; assembly: GCA_000404065.3. NCBI lineage: Eukaryota > Viridiplantae > Streptophyta > Pinopsida > Pinales > Pinaceae > Pinus > Pinus taeda. Next base: position 50,352 of record APFE030421132.1, read on the forward strand.
CACTCCAAGAATATGATGTAGAAATTTGGCCAGCTAAAATTGTCAGGGGCCAAGGTTTTTGCAGGATGTTAACAGGAGCTTCGTACTTGCCATCAAAAGAAGATCAAGGTAATGAAGTGCAAATATCAGAGGTAAGCCTCAGCGATACGCAATCACAATATGCTGATTTGAAATTTTATCTTAAAAATGGATATGCTCCTATGCACCTTAATTATAAAACAAAGAGAGCTTTAAGATTAAAGTTAAATCAGTGTGAGCTAGTCAATGATGTATTGTTTAGGAAGAATTATGATTCAGTATTGCTAAGATGCTTAGAGAAACCTGACGCTGAGAAAGTCATGTAGGAATTACATGATGGACCAGCTGGAAGACATTTTGGAGGAAATACCACTTCTCACAAAATCGTGCATGCAGAATATCACTGGCCAATGATATTTAAAGATGCACATGAATATGCAAGGAATTGCAAAACTTGTCAAACTACGGCTGGAAGAGAAAGAAAGCCAACATTCCCTTTACAACCAGTTAACATCCAACAACCACTTGAACAATGGGGATTGGATATAATTGGTGAGATTATTCCAAACTCTTCCAAGCAGCGTAGGTACATCTTTACAACTACTGATTACTTTACTAAGTGGGTAGAAGCTATCCCATTAAAGATAGCTAATACGGAAAACATCACATATTTCATTGATTAGTGCATAATTACCCGGTTTGGCTTACCCTTCAGCTTTAATGTTTGACAATGCATCTTACTTTTCTGGGACTGCAATGGTAGAATTCGCTCTTAAGAGAGGTTTCAAGTTAAAATATTCAGCTAATTATTATCCTCAAGTTAATGGATTAGCAGAATCAACAAACAAAAACCTCATCAGAATTATCAAAGAACTATTGATCAAAATCATAGGAATTGGCATAAAGCATTAACATTTTCTCTATGGGCAGACAAGATTACTTAGAAAGCCGCTATTGGTTCTTCTCCTTTTGCTTTAGTTTATGGAAAAGAAGTTGTTCTTCCCACAAACGTAGCAATCCCGTCTCTTGCCCTAGTACAATTTATCAATGAAAGCTCTTCATCTTCTCTCTTGGCTAGACAATTTCAAATTTTCAATCTCAAAGAAGAAAGAGAAAAGGCTAAAGCAACCCACTTCCATCATCACCAATTAGTCAAAGCTTCTTTTGATACAATTTCTGCCAGTAAAAAAATCCTTTGAAGTAGGTGACTTAGTTCTGAAATGGGACAAGGCACATGAGGAAAAAGGTAGACATACCAAATTCCAAAGACTATGGCTTGGCCCTTTTCAAATTATTGAAAAAATTGAACCATCAATGTTTATTTTACAAGACTTGTCCAGTAGGAAAGATTCTTTGCCTGTTAATGGGCAAATGTTGAAAAGGTACTTTTCTTAGGAGATAACCTCTTCCAGTTTTGTAATATATTGCTTTTTAGGAAAATAACGGTTAACTAGTATTTACTCCTGGCTTTTCAAAATAAGTCTTTGATAACATTTATGGTTTTTCGCTTTTATAAGAAAATAGGAGTTAAAAGGAACAATTAGGACATTTGAGTACTAAAATAAACTTCATCCCTTTGGAAAAACTTAATCTTGCTTAAAAACATTTATTTTACGAAAAACTCTTATCTTTATAGGATATGAAGGTTTTGTTATCAGTGAAGAAAAGAATCTTTAACCTAGCAAGGACTCCCTGCAGAGCAGTATCTTAAAAAATCTATCATTATCACCCAAAACCCTTAAAAAGGCCAATGGTCCAACCCATCTGTTAAAATTTTCCTTTTTCAGAGTGTAATTCTAAAATATAAAAAACTTAAAAGATAAAGAGTCTCATTACGAGCTTGTTTACCATGTTCATAGGGAAGTAATTAAAACTGATATTACTAATACTGCATATCAAAACAGGGTAATAGCTAATGATCTTCTTGATCAGAAGACAAGGGGTCTCATCAAGAGCCAGCTTGTTCAGTTTATTTACAATTAGTGAATGGCATTATCATCAGTAGGTTACCACGCCTGGACAATGTCTTTTAAGCGAAAAGATTACATTCAAAAGGTAAAAAAGAAGGGACAAAGTCCAAGAGAGATTCAATTCAAACGAATATCATTTTGAAATCTGAAAATTCATACAGATGGGATAATGGATCATTGTTGGTTAAAAGGTAACCCTGTCGAGGCTATGAACGCCTGCTGGTAACAAAGGCTCTATCTGTGATAAATGAGTAAAAAAACAAAAAACTAATCTGCAGGGGGCACCTTTTTTAAGATTTAAACCTTATTATTGATTGATGCTAACATTTATATTTTTATCATTACAGGGGTGAAGTAATTAAGCAGATGGGCCTGAGCAAGTAATGGTGATTCAAGAGAAATGTTGTTTACCTTTATAACTCATGAAATCATTATTCTTATAACTCCAATTACTTTGAAATTTTTTAGAAATTTCAGAAAACTACTCAGAGATAACTGGTTCTCCCAAGTGAATCGCCAATTGTTGTACTACGAAACAACCCCCCCCATTTTTATCTAACAATAGCTAGCATTTGAGTTATAAATGGGGACCCATTTTAAATTTTTAAGCCTAGGACAATAATGTTTAATTCTAAAGAAAAACTTAGCAAAACCTTGCAAAATGAGCTAAGGAGGAAACTTATATTGCAAATCGCATATCGCGCTTTTTCACATCACTATTTTATACATCCTTTACGAAATTGCGATATGCGAAAAGGTCCCCCACTGCGATAACATCATCTTGTCATTGCGTAATTGCATTTTGCAATTCGCAAAAAAACTTGAACATGCCTTAGGACAAATGTTAACGATTTGCGTAATGCGATATTGCAAATTTCGCAATCGCATTTCGCTTGATATATCTGATAAGCGTTACACGATACCCCTTTAAAGACCACGATCTGCGATTAAGGAGGTAAAGCATGCATAATACTTATGTTTTAAATAATAAGAACAAATGAGTTGACATGTTATTAAATGTTTAACAGCTCGAGGGGGGATAATCATTCTCCAGGTTATGGGTAGTTATAATCGAATATCTCATAAAAACCTTTCTCACGATCCAAGGTCATTTCATAGAGGATTTCAGTATTAATTACTTGATATCATCTACGCTGATATATCTTGTCTGTATTAGGCAAGCGACAAAAGACATGTCCTTAAGAAAGGTGATGCAAAAGTAAACTAAGAAGACCATTGTGGAGATAGAGGATACAAAGATGGCTCCTATCTTTGCTGATACAGTCTGTGATGCAGTTGGAGGCGCAACAACTTGGGAAGTAATTTACAACACACTGGAGGATGAGCATCCTAAAATTAGTGTTACGAGAGCATCAGCTGGGTCGACAAAGCCTTCAAGACCTCAATGCAGGGATGCCTCCTGTTTTTTCCTTTCTAGGATAGGAGCAAGAGCCAAAATCCTTCCCTACACAGACATGATCAGATGGGTGGTTGAAAACCTTCAAGGATGGAGCTTGTAGGATCGTTCAGGGCAGAAGACTTGAAGGCCATGTATCACATACCTGACCCGCAGGAAATCTATGACAACACATTTGTGGCTAACTTCGCAAAGAATAATCCAGATCCCTTCAAGTTAATTCAGACTTGGAGAATGTTAGACAACAAATTCAAGTATGACAAATCGGGTATGTATGCGATAGCCTCTTTGGCAAACCCCTACAATTATGTAGCAACAATGTTATGTAGACTGTATGGATTGCCAAATAACATTAAGTTTTCAATAGAATGGATTCCCTTGATCGATGCTTGTGTTAATTCCTATATCACGAATTGGCCTTCTATCCTATCTGACAACTTAGCCACCTCCATTACTGAATATCGACAAAAGAAAGCCTCCTCTTCAGATAACCTCCCTCCCTTCTATTTCTGTGCTTATATTATGGATGCTATCTGTTTTTGCACGACATTTCCAACTATGGGTTGGAAATGGACCATACAAAATCCTTACCCAATCCATCAATGTCATAAACAAATATGGGAATCGCATTACATACCTCACTTCTACAAGATATTTCATTCTATCGTGTTGCCCCTACACCAAATGATTTTCAATAAGAAAGCCCCTAGGTTTTCCCAAGAAGCTGCAACAGACCTGTTTGCTATAGGCAAGTATTTAATTGAGGAATGGTTCACCTACATTAGGGTTTTTGGTAGCACTGCTGATCCACACGTCCTTCCCTTATATGTTTCTGATAAGCTATTAGCAAGGGAGATTGCCCATCAGACTGTGGGAAAGGGCCTGACTAAAGTTTAAAAGATGGCCAAAAGACATTATGGCCTACTTTCCCTATCAAATGCGGCTCTCTTAGTTTAGCTAATTTTGTTCATGCTACTAAGGAATCAACACAAATAGAAGCCCTCAAGCTTCATACATTGCCTACAAGGCAATTCGATCCAAACAAAGTGGCATACAATGTCACTATAGGACTAAAGCTCAAGGCATACAATCATGGAGATAATTACTTTGAGGATTTGTTACAGTTAGTAGTTTCTTTCGAGCAAGCACTTGAATGGGTAAAGGCTAACCTGAAACCCGAAGATTTTCAAAGATTTTAGGAGTTCAGGAATGAGAGGCTTCGTGTCATTCCAATGCATCTATTAAAGCTCGAGGATAAGCCTACCCCAAGTAACACTGTTGATAGCGCTGCCCCTAGCTCTCAAAAGGACTCTCAGGTAAACACTGAGAATACAATAGACACAGGGAAAGTCCAGGATGCAGACAATATGGCTGAGTCTAGCAAGAAGCCAATCGAAAAGCAGGTAATGGACACTCCGGCCACAGAGACAAGTTCAGAAGCCCAAGGCACTAGTTTGGAGCAGGAATGGGATCAATTCAATCAGAAATTGCAAGACACCCCCAAAGCTCCTAGAATGAGGTGGTGAGGATACAACAAATGATGATTGATGTGGGGAAGAAGTTGATTCATTCCTTAGTTGGGAATCCGGACATGATTGCAACTGATGTGGAATTATTGGGGGAGAACTGGAGGGCATACCAATCATTGGGTTATGGCATTCAGGCGTCCCTCTCTTTTTGGGAATTCTGTGAACTAAGGGGTATGCACAAACCAATGGAGATTCAGTGGGATTTTGCAGGGATTATGAGAAGTATTAAGGAAAAAGATGAAAGAGTAGTTGAAGGGGCCATGTTTGGCAAGGAGACAATTGAGCATACACCCATTTATGAAGCGTCATCCATTGATGAGGTATTTGGGGTTGTGATCGAGTTCTCAGGTGATAACAATGTACCACAGGTTAATGAGGTGCCGGAAGACAACTCCACCATTGTTGAAGAGCCGATAGGTACAAAGGCCTCTAGCTCTATGATGGAGTTCCCAAACGACAGTCACCTATAGCTGACTGGTGAGAGTATCATGAATATTGGGTTGTCTATGGAGGAGCAGTCGGAGGCTCATGTTGAGCCCATGATGGAGGCGGATGTGCAACCGTCCCTTGGGCTAGCCATTGATGAGGGGCAGCATAAAGGCAGCGCGTTGGGTTTTCAGCACAGTGCACTTCAGAGGCCCATTGGCAGGGTCTATAGAGTTATCAACCCACCCTTATGCATTGGATTGAGGGAGACCGAGTTGTCTAGATGTACCTGAGGGGGTGGACATGTTAGCAGGATTGAGCTGAGCATGATACCACATTAGCTTGAAGGGCTTGTTCCTTTCATAGAGGATTACACATTCAATCTCTCCCTTGGGATTAGACGGTGAGAGGTACTAAGCTAGTACTCAATGGAGCAGGTTAGGCAGTTGGATACATCCAAGGCCACATGTCAACAGAGGCCATGGATTACTAGAGGGACTCAAGGGCCAGACTGTTTTTGGGATCCAGGTGGGATTTTCCATCACATCATAGAGCTGGTAGGTGATGGTAGTAGCTACGTGAGGGACTTGACGCTTGAGCGCACCCACATTTTTAGATATCCATCAGAGCCCCTGTCAGCACTAGTGATAGAATGGTTTGACAGGCGAGCAAACAGATTTCATGAGTTGTCTTGGCATATTGATGGTGCGTGGAGTCACAGGGTGACTAACTTACTCTAGCAGGAGTTGGTAGGAGGAGGTGGCACTGACAGGCTATCAGACAGGGCATGGTATGGAGAGAGTGCTCTCTTACTAGCATATGGGACGCAGGGACTATTGAGGATAGGCGCAGTAGTGTCATTTTCGTTAGCATGTGGGGAGTGGGGCCGCTCAGGTCTTTCAAAGCAGATGGAGGAATGTAGCCCACATCATGGAGGGTTTACTAGCAGAGGTGGATATTTTGGCCCATGCAGGATATTGTATGTTACAGGGTGGTACGACAGTGGGCAGTGGTACACAAGAGTACATAGGGTTATGTCATAGGGTCCATTGTTATGAAGAGGGATGCAATCTGATGCATATAGACCCAATGTTAGGCTATAGCATCCAGTGGTGTGCGGGGCTATGTAGCGAGGAGCAGGGGCTGGCAGAGGAGCATGGAGATGCGGGGTGGTGTGTCGTAGTATGTTGGACTACGTTGTGGAGTGGGAGTGCCTCACATCGCATTGAGTACATGCGGGGAGTGACAGGTACAGTGACACAGGCGAGACATAGGCCAATACAGGATGGCATAACCATAGCCAAGGGTATCCAGTGGGGTACAAGGGTAGGCCGCGGTGTACAGTGGCATGTCTAGGAGTATTGGGATGATCGGTGGTATGCAGGGGTGTATAGTGCCGCACAACGAGGTCTTGGAGTGTTGCCTCTAGGGAGACCCTTGGACGGAAACACTAGGCATACCTTTGGGCGTAGTTCAACTAGGATCGATGGGGACACAGATGAGCGATACTTGATGGTATCAGCGGGGACTCACACGCATGACCCTCTTCTACATCCCTCACGAGCGTAGTCGATTTTGTTGTCGACTTTCTGCACTCTGGACATGAGCAGCAGAAGGCGAGGAGCTCGCCTGAGATATTTGGGCGACACTCAGTGCACTAGGGGGGAGACTTTCCAGCAGTGGCATTAGGTTGGTGTGTTAGTTGATAGCCACAGGTTGGGGGATGAGGTGATCATCTGCAGGGGTGGCATGTCGTTCATCATCGAGCCTATGTCTAGGGAGATAGTCACGAGGGAGACATGTGTCACTCTTTTCTCAGGGCATGTCAGGACCATGCATGAACAGAGGATACCGGCTACGACTGAGGTAGTTTCCCAGTATGTGTCCGGGCTCCAGACCTTATATTGGCACATTATCGAGAGGACGGATGGCAGATCCAGGGGGATGGTTGGCAGGGACAGGAGGGATCCACATACCCCGAGTCGATTATGAGTATCAAATACCATCTTTTGGTTGCATTCAGGGGGTAGCTCCTTGGCACACGTGGCTTCCAACGATTGTCAGTACTACACAGTGGCAGACACAGGGTAGATTAGCATGCATCAGATTAGCCCACGATATATGGAGCCTATATACTGATTACATGCAGGGATGAGGGCCAAAGGGATTCCATCGGTTGACAGGGCTATGCCGCAACAGGTCTGATTATGGGATGTAGGGATTCAGTTGATCGATAGATCACTTGTGATGAGCAGAGTCGTGGCAGAGAGTGATATAGTTCACTCTTTGGATGACACATGGGGGTTCACAAAGGGTTTCATCATATGGGGAGGCAGACATTCTTTGTTGCTGCATAGGTTCGGAGTTAGATTTGGATGGATAGGCCATGGTGCCATGGAGATGCCCAGGGAAGATGTGTCTCGCCTCTTTCAGTATTCCACCATCGAGTTCTAGGAGAGGAGGATACTGACTGCGCACGATGGGGAGTATGACATAGTCAGAGTAGCGTAGCGTCAGCATGGTGGCACTAGTCTGGGACTAGCAGGAAACTTGGGCGTCACAGCTCTCCACAACTCAATAACCTTTAGGGATGCGCCGACTATTGCAGAGGGAGATCATACAGATCTTCCATTGGGCTTTAGTGAGTCACTGATGGAGCAGGGGACTTATGGTACTTTCACCAGGCAAGATAGTGAATGGAGCGAGGGGAGCTTCATGTTGGATAGGATTGCGTGGGATCCTGGTATTGAAGGATTCTTTCATATCAGGATAATGCTTATGTCAGGCATGATCCAGTGGCACATATGGGACATGGCACATTTTGCAGTGATAGTTGGGAGCAACAATTAGAGAGGATGCTTTCTCAGGCATTGCTTGAGGACAAGCGATTTTTGGTGCATTGGAGGGGCTTATCGGATGAGGATGCCACTTGGGAGGGTGAGCACATTTTGGAGCACCCAACTTTGAGGTTGCTTGAGGGCAAGCAACATTTGGGAGGGGAGGACTGTCATGTCCCTTCTCAAACACATTTGTAACAAGGTGTTTTCACACATTTTTGCACAATTTTGGCTAAGGGAAAGAACCCAACATTTTTGACTTAGGGACTTAGGAGGAAATTCAACTTAATTTGATTGCTAGTGGAAGGTGGGGGCCACCCACGTGGGAATTTGAACTAGGCCATTCGAATGGCTTGGAGGGAATTTGAAGTGTTGGATGGAGGGGCCCACATGAGGCAAGGAAGGCCCACAAAGATAAAAGGAGAAGAGAGCTCTCATTTGGGATTATTCATACATCTTGCAAACAAAATCACTTGACTGTTCACTTTGCTGTTTAGCTGAGTCAACCGGTTGTTTAGCCACGAATCTCTAAGTCAAATATGGAGATTGTCCTGCTGAATATTGCAAGTTGATTTGACTTGAAAGGGAAGTTCGGATGCTGAGATCTGTACTCAAGGAGGACTCATAAATTATGTTGGAGATTTAATGCATTGTGGGGGAGTGTTAAAAAATATTAAAATCATTAGATCTTCTTTTAAGCAGATGCCATTAAGTACTTTAGGAATGTTTGTAACGGATAGCTTTATGTACTGTCAGTTAGTAAGTTGGAAAGTCTCATGTAAGGTATATGGGAAGTTTCTTGTAATGCAACAGACACAGAGGCATACAGAGTTTATAAATGAAAGGTAGACAAATGAGAGATTGGGTGAGACTGGAGGTCCTTTATGGGCAGATTTATTCTTTGTACATATGACAAGAAAAATTAGTTCCGCTGTCATAGACTTCGTCTTGGTTAGTCACCTCATATCTGTGTTCATTATCTGGTTTAATGAAGCGAACAAAGTTCCTTCTATATATTAATTACTCCAAAAGACTTGGAATATGAAATTATCCATTAAGGATATAAATATTA
>APFE030421132.1:62823-95862 GCA_000404065.3 Pinus taeda
ACCTTAATTACTAGCTTAACTAACTATTATTTATGATTATTATCTTTTACATTATATTTATATTATTTATATATTTTATTCGTTACAATAAAATATATGGGCAGATTTATTCTTTGTACATATGACAAGAAAAATTAGTTCCGCTGTCATAGACTTCGTCTTGGTTAGTCACCTCATATCTGTGTTCATTATCTGGTTTAATGCATGTTCCTATATGATGGTTATTTGTTGCCTTCTTTTATTACATAATGTATTCTGTTGTGGATATCTTTGAATTACATTTTTACAACGTTTTATCTGTTTGAATTTATGTGTAGGTTAGATCCATCGAAAAATTATTACCCTGAAAACTATATTGCTTTTCTGGATTGGCAAATGCTGGAGTCTAAGTTTTTCGAAGGATTTGCCATCCCATGTTTTTTCTTTGAGGTGGGGGACCGGAAGGAAAGGGGTGGCTGCACATTTCTATTGTTTCAAGTGTATAATATAGGATATTTGTTCACTTTCTTATGACATTACATGGCTGCATCAGGGTAAATGCTCACATTTTTGTCAAATTTTACTGCAGAGATTACAAGGGAAAAAGGTAGTTTTCATAACAGGAACAGATGAGCATGGAGAGAAAATTGCCATGGCTGCTGCTGCTAAAGGTCAAAACCCAAAAGATCATTGTGATCATATTGCATATGATTACCAAGCATTGTGGAAAGATGTATTCCTCATTTACTTTTCTCCTGTTGTTTTATCAAAATATCTATCTTTTGTTCACTAATGTGCCAGGATGATTGTAAGATCTGAATTTCTCCTTCTACTAGCATAAGGAGGAATAGTATTTAGGATCTTCTAGATATAAAGAAGATGTTCAAAATTAAGTTGTCTTCTCCTCACTTCATCTGCTGTATATCTTCACTTCTTTTCCTTGACGATTAACAGTAAATATCGAAGCACAAGATGAATCATAGTATTAGCTCATTAATTTCCTCAACAATATTGTATATGATCTTCTTCCCTCTAAGGTCCTTTGTTTGTATTTTAGAGGTGACGTAGTTTATATGTTGTACTGCTTATAAGCCATGTTTTAATTTTTATTTGGATTGCTGCAGCTGGACATCACTTATGACAAGTTCATTCGCACAACAAATCCTTGTCATGAAGTAATTGTGAAGGAGTTTTATAAGAGAGTCATTGCCAAGGGAGATATCTATCATGCAGACTATGAGGGACTTTACTGTGTCAATTGTGAGGAATACAAGGTACCAACTACATTTATTTTTCTTCAAATTTAGAAGCATTTGTTTCAACTTCTACACAAACTTATCAAGACTCTAATCTAATACTACTGACGTTGCATATCTGTGTGTATTTCTACATCCCCTTCCAAAGTAGATGCATGGAGAAAGGCAATCATTTCTCTATTTCACCACATATAATTTCTTCTTTCCTATTGTGCCATATGATCCATGAGTTTTATAAGTTATGATGCAATTGTACATCAATCATGGTGATTGAAATGCTAATAATCTTCATTATGCTTGATTGCTAAAAGAAGCTGAACTAATAGGCATTAGTTACAATCAATAGACAGTGTTGTCTGTTATCGATTATTTCTGCACTTAAGATTCAAAGTCCAAAGATTGGTGCAATCTTAAGTGTAACTCAAGAGAGATGCCAATGTCACCACACACATCCTCTTCCCACTTAAGTCTGGTTTTTCTTTGGTACAACTGCGTGAGGGGGGGTGGTGGTTGTTACAATAGAAATGGAGAACCTGTGTCCAATTTATTTGATCTGATGTTTCTGGCCTTTGATACAAAGCTTATCATTAGAGAGCAACCTATTACCCACCATTTTGTGGGTGATATCCCTAGGAGAATTTTGTTTCCCCAAGATGGTCTTCAACCGGTAGCCAACAGCCCATTGCAGCCACCAACTAGCTCGTTGTGCCACTTCTCTGCCACTTGAGCCAGCCATGTGGTCCCTCACCCATCTGTCATGATTGTATGTTTGAAAGTGGGCGTATCGAACCTAAAGGTATGTCTTTTCATTTGGTAATCGAGTATTGTAGTTTGCTTATCATGGAAAAAACCTAGAAATTATCTGCCTCTAAAAAAAAAGGATAACTAACCAGATAAAAAAACACTCCAAGGTGTACTTGTTTGTAGATCGAGTCCCAACATCCTAGGCCTGTTACAGACTCAAAATTCATCATTACTAGTGTTGACCACTACGTGTCAACTACCCATAGCAGTACACCCCCTTTTTCGCAAAAGGGATAGCGCATCATTGATGTGTTCCTGCCATCCAGCTATCATCATCAGCTTGAGGATCATTTCATAATGTAAACCCAGTCTGCATGTGTATAATGTGAATAATCTCAGCAGATACATGTCGTGTATGTAATCACCTAGGTAAACCTAGTTTTCTGGTAACTTTCTACATTTCGGAAGGTTTTTTGTCTCACCGATCCTTTCTCGGATGGTCGGCAGAGTTTTCCTTCAGCCTTACCCCAAAGCCAGAATGGATTTTGTCACTGGGATCTTAGGGGAGTCCTAGTGTTCTAGATCGAGTCTATGTAAAAGTAATTTGGGAATAATTCTAACTATTTGGTTAGGTTATTTTATTACAAATTGCTTGATCTGCTAGATTATATTTGTGTCGCAGAACTGGGTAGTCTGTGAGGGTCTTTTGCAAATGGGTTTTCCCCCTTGAGATGTAAAAATAAAAAAAATCATGATGTAAAGTGTCTTGAGGGCTAGAAAAATAATTTATCCCCTTCATAGGTCCTAGGTCCTAGGTAAATTTAAATTTTCCAGAGGTAAAATTCGTGGATCCTTTAAAAAATTAAATCTTAACAGGTCCAGGGACTAAGGCTAATTGATTATTTTGCTATATTTTATGCCTTGGGTCCCTGGGGTTAAGTCAAAGTCAAAATTTTGAGGAAATTAATGCAAATTTTTAATTTTTAAATTTATTAAAATGCATTTAGTTGAAAAATTCAAAATTTCCTCAATATTTAAAATTTTTACGGATGAGATTAAAAGAAATTTTGATCCTCATCAACGGTCGAGATCACTTTGCCAAGGATCACTCGAACTAGCCGTTGGAGGATTTATCTTTAAATAGGAGGTCATTTGCCAGTCAGTATGATCCGATCTTTTGATCGTGTACTAAGCAAAAAGCTCTCTCCTGTAATCTTTTTATGAGCAATAAAGAAAGACTTTGGGGTTAAATTTTTGCTGGTGTTACTCTTCATGGAAATGCTGTAAGATGTATTATTTTCATGCGTAATTTCTTTTTTGCCATCAATAATAGCTTCTGAAGAGCGATTTGAGTACATGTATCTTGCTCAGTCGCTGGGGTTTGAATGATAATTTAAGTTTTGAATATAATAGCAGGTATCTCTTTTAGATCCGAATTTTATTATTGTTTTCTTGCTCTATGTTGACGGCTGAATTGAGTTTTGCAGGAAAATCCTTGATTATTAGATCATCGGGCATTTGGGGAAGTTTTCAGCTAAACCAGCCAACTCCCGATCCGTGTTTTCTGAAGAGCCCAGTTTGAATTTGATCCCAGGCTTATCATAAAATATTTTTATGGGTGATGCATGAAGGGTTTTGAGCTTAGTACCTCCTCTAAAATTCAAAAAATTTTAATTTTTCTGTGCTAAACCGTTAGATTTCACTGTTGAGAGCCTCAGATCATCAGATCTGGGAGTAGAGTCGGACTCACACTCCCTAGATCTGATAGATCTGCCATTTATGTACATAGATCTGTAATTAATTTTATTTTTCTAACTTTGGTTTTCAGGGTTTTAGTGCCTTTTGGGTCATTGTGTATATCGTTTGGGTGTTTTTTGTTGTATTGCAACTGCAGATCTGAAGCTGAAAGCTGTGCAGAGTCCAAATCTAGGCCCTGGAGGGTAAGATCTGGATCTCTGGAGGTCTATCAACCTCATTTTTTGCAAGGGTTTAAATTTATTTTTAGATTTGGAAATTTTCGTGAGGGTTTCATTCAGAAATTTGAGGCAAAGCGATTTAAAAAATTTAATTAAGATTTCTAGAAATTTTTTTTAGAGGTTCAGGTGGAAGTTCTGGGCCACCATTTTGCAGATTGATTGGTTGCCTAGTTTTTGGGGTTTACTGTGCAATTTCGATTTTTTTTTACAAAACCCTCACTGCCTAGCTGCCAGCCCTCCATCGCTGTCAGTTCTCCATGATTTTTTGTTGCATACTATCCGCAACAAACCCTCGCTGCCATAACCCTGTATATTCTCCGTCCAACTTCTCACTCTGCTTGTGTATAGCTTTAGCTTGGTAAGTGAACCTTCCACGCTGCCATAGCTCCGTCTCTGCCTCGCTATTAACTCATCCCACTCAGCTGCCCATTCAACGTTCCTTACCCTCAACCCTTCCACGCAGATTGGAGAGGGGCGACTTGCTTATCATTTGGGGCTTTGCTAGCTTGCCTTGAGCAAGCCCAGATGCATTCCTTCCAGTACCATATTGTACACCCTTTATTTATCAATAAAAGAGCTCAACAACACAATTTTTGTTGATTTGTGGTAGCATTGGATTTGCTCCAGCCATGAAAATTGGTGGAGACTCTAAGGCAAATAAGATCTCCAAGACCTAGAAATCGTTTGGGGAAATTCCATCCGGTTGGAGAGATATTAAATTAATTAATATTCTTAATGGGGTTCCTAAGTCTAAACTTAGGAAAATTAAAATATTAATGGGTATTAATATAAAATTGAATGAGAATGTTCTAAATGACATGGATCATGCCAGATCTAATCTTAGCCGTTGATTAGAGACTTAATCTCGGCTGTTGAAGACTCAATAGGAAAAGTATAAGAGGAGGCTTGAGGGTCAGTTGGAGACACACCAAATTGATCAGTCAGTTCGATTTTCTGGAGCGGGCTTTGTTGAGAGAATCGAACTAGTGATCTGTTGCAGCGAGGGGAAGTTCGACAGAAGGCCGAGAATACATAATAGAGAGACAACACAGAGTCTGGGAAGGCTGACGCAGAGGCCGAGGAGGCCAGCGTGGGTGACGCAGAGGGCTAGAGGGCTGACACAAAGAGCCAAGAGGCTGGCGCAGAGGCATCAATAGTTGCGTAGAGGCTAGAAGAGCTGACGCAGGGCCAAGAGGCAGCGTTGAGAGATTTTTCATGGGGTAGACTGAGTGCTGGTGAGCTGGGAAGGGTGACGTAGTCCCTGCAGAGTGACGCAGAGCAGTAGAGAAGCTTGGAGCAGCTTTCCCTGTCCAGCTAAGGAGCTGTCGTAGTTGCTCTGGGATTGTTTATCCGGTGACTGATCAGCCGAAATATCTGTCTCCGAGGAGAGGTACTTCTGCCGAGGGCATTCTCTGTTGGGTGAGCCATTTCTGGCAACCTAGTTGTATTCAGAAACCGCATAATAATAAAACCCTCATATCTGTTGCATCGGTTTTCCCGCATTGGGTTTTTTTGGGGATGATTGTCCAAAAATAACGGTGTCCCTTGTGTGATTGTCTCAGTTATTTCAGTTGCCGATCTGTATATGTGTTAATGCTGCATTTGTGTTTATTTTCAGTATTTATATTTATAAATAACTTGTTAATGAAAATAACAAGTAGGAGAAAATAAACCAGATAATGCAGTAGGGATTTCTAATTTGTCAAACATAGAAATTTCAATAGTTTTTGGTGCATGTTCATGGTTTGATTGTGTGTTCACTGTTTTATGAATTTTTGTCTATATTTGCTTTGTATATTTACTGTAAATCTTCCTTAGGAATATTACAGAAAGCCATATAATTGAGCCTCTCTTGTGAATAGGCCTTGGGAATCACCCTTCATCCTTTCATTGACATATTGATTCTTGTGATTCTCTTATACCGGGTCTCCTCCCATCGGTGAAAGTCCGTAAAGAGCAGGGAGCCTTAGCTGAGGTGACAGTGAGCTATCGCTCCGTTGTTGCCCCTTGACCTAGTAGTTGCTCTATAGGATCCCCTCCTAGGACTCCTGCTAGTTTGAGCAATAACAGGAACAATTCGACAGCTTGATTGAGCAGGACTCAGAACTGCATGTGGAGTTTGGTGTTGATACCAAACATGTAGTAAAAGGGGTTGGAAGAGTGATATTCCAACTCGAGTTAGGAGACAGGATGGAAGTGAAGGACGTGTTGTGGGTGTCAGAACTCAGGTGGAGTTTGCTCTTAGTCTCTATGATGGAAACGAAGGGGTTTTGTGTTGCATTCCATGATAGAAGGTATCAATCATACCTAGGGGATCTAGCTCTAATGAAGGACATGTTATAGGAGTTAGAAAGAACAGCATGTATGGGCTAAAGGGCCAACCTTTTCGAGCGATGGCATTAGGCAAAGTGGTGATAGAGAACAAGGAGCAGGTAGCTCCAAAGGTTGAGCAACTTAAAGGGAGTCAGTGTTCAGGTTTAGGATTGGAGGAGCAGTTGACAAATTTCTCCTAATTTATCAAGAAGGTTTCTTGGTATGAGATGAACTTACTGGATGTTTAGGTGTAGGAGGCTTTTAGGAACTAGGCCAAGGAGAGTAGGACTTTAATGTTTCCAGACTAGATGGTAGGGAAGGCCTCTAGTTCAGAGGGAGCAACAATGGTAGCGGATGTAGTTATAGGATCGAACTCAGTTCAGGTGGTAGAAGTACCTCCATCGATAAGAGGGAGTGTTGATGATTGTAGCTTGGGCAGGGACTTTTGCACAGGCCTAAGTGTCTAGGCGTGTAAAAGTCACCCAAGATCTCCTTAGACAACTTTCTCTAATGCGGGCAAGTTGCATTTGTAACTCAGCCTAAGTTCAATTCACTTTCACACCCACATACCAGCTTCATCTCTTGGAAGTTTTAGATCATATTAACTCTTAAAATCTCATATTTCAACTTCTACCAATGTGAATACATGCTTAACTAGTTTAGGATATTTTAATTAAAATTTAAGATCTTTAAGCTTAGGTTGAGTGCCTAATATTAGCCTATTAATACTTTATTGTTCTAATCCTTCATTGAGGCCTTTTCTCCCTAAGTTGCACTTTTTAATTGGTCACTAGGAGTTGTAATTAAAATCCATGTGGTACACATGGGACTATGCACTCTTCCTTGACACATTAATGTGATACACTAATTCTTAATTATTCACTAGGGAACTTAACTTTATATCCATGGGGTATCCATGGGGTAGGCAACTTAAGTTAGTACTTCTCCCTTTGGCACATATGTTGAGAAAAGAACACATGACAAAAAGGCAATTTGCCCTAGCCTCATTTCAGCCTTGTTCACATGTGCTAAATCTCGTTCATGCTTTATCCTTATCCATTATCACAAGGTTTGACGAGTTAGTTGAGCCTTAATTTGAATAGGGAATACTAATACCCATGTGCGCTAGGGTTTTGAGTCTTGACCTTCCATCTTATCGATCCACCTCATCTACTCATGCACACATCCCCTAGGTTGTGCACTCAACTAAGAGGATATATCCACATCCTACATAAACCTATTCACACCTTGCAGACATGTGAAATGACTAGTAATGGTTTGACTTTGTCAAAGGGTTTCTATATGCACACATTTTAAGTAGATCTCATGGATTTGATGAGGACCCATTTGAACAAGTGTTAAGGGCACTGTTGATGTTTTTTGTAGCTCAGATAGGTGTTTCTGCACAGTTTTTGTGTTGAACGTGTGGGAAGTTGTCTGAATTCCTTTTATCCTTATAATTCAGTTTGATTAAAGTTAATTGTTAAAATGAAGTGTCTTTTAATTTTCTGGATTTGATTAA
This sequence comes from Pinus taeda, assembly GCA_000404065.3. NCBI lineage: Eukaryota > Viridiplantae > Streptophyta > Pinopsida > Pinales > Pinaceae > Pinus > Pinus taeda. The sequence goes on from APFE030421132.1 coordinate 70,614, forward strand.
AGTTTAACAAAGTGTAATTTAATACATTGGTGATTTAGATACTATCTCCACCATTGATTGGGATTTAATCTCAATGAGAGATTAGATTTGTGGAGATTTAGTCATCAGCTCAAAATTATAAAGGAAGGGCAAGGTAGAAGGAAGTGATTCAGAGGAGTCATTGTGACAGTTACCCATTGCACAAAGAGGCAGTGAGTTCGCTCACTGTGCAAGGCAAGGACAGAAGGAATGTAGCAGCAAGAGAATTGATCTCAGCCAATCATTGGAGGCTGTATCCACCAGCAGGAGGAGGCTATATGATTGGATGCAGCAGCATCAAGACGTTTGATTTAGTCAGCAATTCAGCCAGCAGATCAGGTGTACTTTTTCAGGAGGAGGCCATATAGTAGCCAGGTTTTGCTTTGTTAATCTTTCTCAGTATGTAATTTTCTTAGTGCAGGAAGCCCCTGTGATTTCGCAGAGCTGTTAATGAGAGACTGATTTTGAAGGGCAGAAAATTTGTTGTGTATTTTGAAAATGATTTTACTGCTTCCTCTATTTATTCTAAAGTTAAATTTCCAGCCAATGTAATTATTCTATGATCTGAAATTTCCGTTTTAAATTTCAGTAAGTAATTTTGCTTAAGAATCATAAGGAAGTAATCTACCTAGGCTTGGAAAAGAGATTTTAACAGGCACCCATTTTGGGTGAGAATTTCAAGGTTGACTTGGTCAAAGTGGACAAAAATTCATATTCTTCTAGAATGAATTCATACATGGTGAAGGTTAAAATGTGAACACAAAGCATAATTCTTGGTCAAAGGGCTTTTAGAAAGAGTACTCTTGCATCACACTTGGCATTGGCGTACATGTCTAGAAGAACAACCTCATAAATGAAACTTTACACATGTAAAATCACTCATTTTTTTGGAATTTCACTCTCCTAAATAATATTATTGTTTAGAGGTGGTTATTTCTAGGTCATCATGGAGTTTTACCCTTGGCATTCATGCACATTTTTGGAAATTTACCCTATGTATTTGGCAATGCCTTTTCTTATTATTTTTTCACATTAGGAGTATAAATGGCACCCAGAGTTTGTGTTTGTATGAAGACAAGGATGGAAGAAGGAGACATGTGGTTCTAAAATAATCTAGAACATTGTATTCGTGCATTTTTCTATGGGATTTTAACCTAATTCGCTCACTTAGGTAGTCGTAAATATTTTCAATAGTTTCTCTGGAGAGTCTCACCAGGAAAATAATATTTTATTGTAAGGGAGAGTTGAACTAAAACCTATAGAAAGGTTTGCTCTCCATTTTTCACTTACGAATCTCTGGTGTAAATAAAAGAAGCTCAAGGCTATTGTAGTATTTTTGCCTTTATTTTGTTCAAGTAATAGACTGATGTATAGTTAATTTCTTATGTGTGGTTTTTAATTCTATGTGCTAGAATGGGTAATTTGTTTGTAGGGTATATGGATAATAAAGGAAAATCAAGGGCCATAGAGAAACACATGTGCTGCAATGGAAATGGCTAGGGTAATGGTTTCCACCTTGTTATATCCGTTTTGTAAAATGAAAATGTTATGCATTCTATATCACTAGATTATGTGTGTATGTAGATAGTTGTCATTTCCCCATTTTTATTCTTCTTCATAGTGTAGCCAGGGTGTATTTCCAGGGCAGGAGATGGCCAGGTCAGTGGAGCAGGTTTATGTCATCAAGGGTTCCGATGGAGTTTTGAGGATTTTTTATGGGTTTGATGGCATTTGCTTGGCATATTCCATCATTTGCACATTTGCCTTTTGTTCCGTTGCATTCCGACAACTTCAAAAATCAACATTATTATTGGGCATAACTTAATTAATTATGCTCGAGGTGGCATTCCGAGGAGATTAATTGGTGGAACACCTTAGTGTAATAGCTCGTTGGAACCAGAATGGGAAGATCTACAGGATGGGATGGTTAGATGTGAGTTTCAGTGACTTGAGGAGACATGGTGGCCAACTTACCCTTTTCCTGCAGTAAAAGAATATTTTAATTGAAATAAAAGAAGGAAAAATGCTCCATGATTAAAATAATAATAAAATAGAAGGTTCTAGAGGAGTCCATTAAATCTATAAAAGAGGAAGAGGAGACCATTGGAGGATATCTTGGTTTTGATATTGTTTATTGTATGAGAGGTTGAGAACCCAGTTCTCTACTTCATTGGTAGCCCCAGGACGAAAACCCTCAGGTGATTTAGAGAGATTGGGCGAGCACCCATCTTCTCTTGGTGGATACATTTAGGGTTCGTAGGTTGCAGTTATTTGATTTTGAGTGTGATTTGGGAGGTCCATTGTGGCATTATTGTAGATCTATTAAGGCCAACTATCTCAGCTATTTTGTTATTCCAGCATGGAAAACCCCGGTTTATATATTATAATAAAGTTGAGATTGTTTCTGCTTATCGTGATTATAAAATTGCATGCATTTTATATGTTCTATTTTACATGGCAATCTTTGTTTATGAATAGAATTTTTATCTGGAGATTTTCTGAGTTAAAATTCTAGTTGTTCCAAATTTATTTCAATTGGGACACTACAACGGTATCAGAAATGCTTTTCCTGCGAGCCTGAGGGTGCTCGGTAAAACTGCCATATTAGATTTATCAGTTGTTGTGGAAGTAAAAAATTGCCACTAGAGTGAAAGGGATCAAAAGTTATTGTTTTTTGAAGATAGATCGAGGGTCTTTCCTTGTTCCCGCTTGAAGACATTGTTTTTTTTTTTCTTTTTTTTAGGGATGGAATTGTGCGTTGGAGCCAGAATTTGACCACAATGGGAAATCTGCTATTGGAGACAAAATTTCCAGATGCATTTTTTCAGTTGTTTAGTAGATAGAATGTGTATTGCATGTTGGAAGGCTGATGTGTTTTTGTGGCATGTTCAGTTGTAAGGGCATTAAACAAGATCTATGCATTGAATCCAGGCAAGGACAAAGTGTGTATGCGAGTAACTTGAACGTAGGCTGCATGAGTTATTCACATGGGTATGGGACCCAAGTTACCATGGTGACCGCATTGATCTAGGGTCGAATCGGTTCATTGGGATGCAACCAGAATCTGATGGTGGTCATGATTAAATTCCTACCTCTTTCATCCGAACATCTACAACTGCAAACGTGTCCAAGGTCGCTCTAGTTCTTGTTCTCCACTCAACTAGTCATTGTCGCTGATCGGGGACGACTGATTTGAATTGCTTGCAAAGCTAAATCTATTGTAAACAAATTTGTGGCGGCTTGACAAGTTACAGGGTCGATTTGCGTGGAGGTAGTCGATGATCAGAGATGGATGACAGAAACCCACACTTGAGGTTAGGAAGACGATTCTGCGCATAGCTGCAAAGTAGGCCTGAACCAAAGCTTGTGAAGGCAGACCTTGTCAAAACAAATCATGTGCCCACGTGTATAAACGTTGTCGATAGCGAAATTGCAGAACAATGTCTCAGCGTGGATATGGTTGATTGAGGTCGAGCAAGCGTCAGAAAGCAGGTCGCTGGCAGGTCTAAGTTACATAGAAAGATAGTCAAAAAAATCCAAAAGTGTTTGTGCCAATTTAAGCTGAATTGCGTCAGAAGGATCTCGTGCGAGGCCACTAAAAGGGCCGAGTTCTGGATTCGTTTATTGTCAGTCACATACACAGAGCCACGGATCGATTCCTGAAGAGGGGACGTGAATCGGCTCACTTTGCATAAAAAAGGGGTCACGCTTCACAATTATAGCTACGTGAGAATTTTGGGAGAACGTCTGATAAGGGTTCATGTGTACAGTGTATCGATGCAATGTACAGTGGAGCAATTGCAGAATAGAGGCAGAGCACCAATGTAGAAGGCTGGGTGTGTAACAAAAGGTGGAATCGATTGCTGAAAACTCAGTTATATATATTTCACGACCATCACTTGTGGCATGTTATGGTTCATGGATTGGATCAGAACTCGCATTGGAATTGACTAAGGAGTTGCCATTCCAAAAACGAGATTGTTGTGCGAGTTTCAAATGCTGGAGCTGCCATTTTCGAAGATGAGATTTTTGTGCGAATGCTTCAGTTTGAGAGACCGACTGCCATTCATTTCTCAGACAGAAGACCACTTTAGACAACGCTGAATTTTCCTTAACAGTGAAGCGAATTGTTCAAAGGAGATTCCGTTCACTTTTTACAGTCATTCTTAGAGAGAGAGAAAGGAACCATATCAGAAAATTTATGTGTGGCTCAGATATCATCCTCCAGGTACGTGTTGCAACTTATTGGTAGAGGCCAAATTGGCAATAGTAGAGAGGCCGAATTGTTTTCTCCAGGCAGGCCTTGTGGCTGTGCATGTTCATTTCCAGGCAGACCCACATTTCTCTTGCAGCATATGGTCACCTGTAGCTTAATTGGAACCATCACCAAGGGTGATAATTCATGAACCAGAGCTTCGAAGGGCTTCCAGGAAATGCAATGAAGTTGTGCCTAGCATATTTATGAGAACTGAATAGCTGATTGGAAAAGGGTCAAATCTTTGGTCAAATGGTTGTAATAGACCAAGTGAGGGTTGATTTTCACCTACAAATACCACCATAATTCACTCTTGAGCATGGGTTGTAGAGTCACCCTGAGTAACTTTAAGTTGTTCTCTCACTGTTTCTAGGGCTGGTATTTGTGGATTTATGGCTAACATCCAAACTAGATTTAATTTCTCTTATTTTCCCACTGTGAGTTGAAGTGGCACTCTCTTGTATTGTCATTTGCAGTATATTAGTGTCTATGCCTGATATAGAGTATGTTGGAGCACACTGCTTATTCATGTGTATACTATGATGTATTATAAAGGGTTGAATAATTGTTGTTGGGAGTAGTGTTGCTAAAACTGAGCGCGTCTTGTCACAAAAAGGGCCTGAATGCTTGATTTCTGAGAGTTGTGTCATGTCTGCTACTAGTCAAATGTGAGAGGTTTATGTATTAGAGCAGCTATTGAGTCAAGTATTAGTGTATTGTTGTCAAGTATTATGATGTACTCACTCAGCCAGAACATGGATGCAATCTTTATAAACTCCCCTAATAAACCAACATCGACAGACAATAGACCCTTCTCAAAGAAGGTTTATGCCATTCTTTAGAAAGAACATCCCAATGATTTTCAAAAGAAGCCGAAGATTGGACACAAAATCCTTGCACTTGGATCAGATTTGAAACACATGAGAATTACATGGAAAGCCCTTTTCAAACTAGATGAATTGGATGCACTTCTTTCTGAAGTGAACCAATTAGAAGGGAAGAAGTTGTTGTGGGCTTTGAAACCTGCCATGCTAGCTTTAATACAACGCAAGTTTTTGGAGTACCCTTGTGAAGGGGTCACACTTCCGGTTGCATCGTGTCTTAGTAACATCATGAGACTGACTGCCCCTATAGCTCCTTATGGTGATGATGTTATGAGGAGAGTTTTCAGATTGATGATAGAAACTTTCCGAGACTTGGACAATAGTGCAGGCTCTACCTTGGGAAGAAGTTTGATATTCTAGGAGGCATGGCCATGACGAGGACTTATGAGATCTTGTTTGATTTGGAGTGTGACAATTTGATCCTACAGATGTTCCAATGCTTCTTCAGCATTAGGAAACATCATCTCGACAGAGTCATAGTGCACATGCAGTCCATCTTGTCCTCATGTATGAGAGGCTGTGATGCCATTTGTCGGGAGTTGCAGTCTCGATTTTTGTCTGTTTGGAGGAGAGAGAAGCTGGTCTCACCTGCTGCTCATGATCTATCCGAGAGGTTGGTTGAGCAAAACATTGGGTTGTTCAGGAGACAGTTGACCAGGGAGCAACAACTTAGGTTTGGGGGCTTATGCAACAAGAATGAGATGAGGAGGAAGGGACTTCGCTTCATCTGCAAGGGACCTTGGGGACCTGGCCACTCATGCTTGAGTGACACTGAGGACATGACAACGGTAGAGCAGGGAGACATTCGTTATGTCTGTCAGGATGAGGACTCTTCGCTAGATGAGTCCATGGGTTCATACGATGATACCTTAGAGGAGCACGAGCAATCATGTGGAGTTGATGACAGTAGCCCAGATAGGCATCCATGTGTGGTAGAGGAATATGTGGAGCAACCGATGGTTCCCATGTGGGAAAGAGATCAGAGAACAGATGAGCGACTGATGACTCAGCATAGAGAGCACATAGAGGAGCATGAGTCAAGTCGAGTCATTGACATTAGGCCAGATTCATATGATGAGTAGTTCGTGGGTCCTAGGAGAGATATTCAGGATAACATGTCACCAGTGATGAGTCAGCATGAGCAGCATATGATGGAGCGTGAGTTGGCTGAGGAGGATGAGGTGCACAATATGCATGCTGAGCCTTCTTGGGAGAGCTAGTTGGAGGTTCATATTGAACTCGTGATGGTGGAGGATGAGCAGCCACTGATGAGGAGTAGACAAATGTATAGACAGCTGGCAAGGTGACATTATTCACTAACACTTGTCCTCAAGAGATGCTGGAGTATGATAGGACAGTTTGGCAGGAGATTGGTGGACTGGAGGAGCGTGGAGTTTCCTACCAGGCGAGGGGGATGGCAGTGCATCCATCTTTAGGACAACCCATTGATGAGGTGCAAACAAATGTAGTGGTAGCCAGACGAGTTGCAGCATTTTCAGGCAACAACCCTCTCCAGGAATACATAGACGGGGTTTGCAGCAAGGTTTGCCCACTTTTTCCCTTCACAGGGAGAGAGGCAGGATTTCTTGGACATGCTTGGATTGTCCAGGTAGAGCATCAACAGCTGTGCATGGACCAATTTCAGCATAGCAAACATATCCCTTGCACAGGTGTCCATGTGTTAGATTGGCGAGAGATCATGAGTTGGTATGCTTTTGATGGAGTGTCATTTTTAGTCAGGAGCATTTTATTGCAGGAGCACTCCAAGGTGAGGGATATCACATGCTTCAGTTTGCAGCAGGATGTAGGCTGGCCACTCATCAGTATTTCGACACAGCGTCAACATGACCTTGGTCTATGCCAAGGGTTGGATTGGAGAGAGGTGATGAGTTGGTACGTGGCGGGTGGAGCAACATTCATAGCCAGAGTTATAGCACAATAGGAGCCGTGGAGCCTTGATGCTCCTTCTTGGCGGCATTGGGATCTAGGAGGATTCGCTGATGACAGGTTCAGTCGGAGATTGATCTGGGATCAGGCATCGAGGAGTCCGTTCATGGTGGGTTGACACATGAGCCAAGCATCACCCAGGGGTTCGTATGGGATCCTAGCATTGGGTCTCAGTTGCGTCAGACCACCAGATTGGTCCACATATTTGGATTGCTTGAGAGCAAGCAATCATGGGGCGGGAGGATTGTCATGTCCCCATTTTTATTCTTCTTCATAGTGCAGCCAGGGTGGATTTCCAGGGTAGGAGATGGCGAGGTCAGTGGAGCAGGTTTATGTCGTCAGGGGTTCCGATGGAATTTTGAGGAGTTTTTATGGGATTTGATGGCATTAGCTTGGCATATTCCATCATCCACACAATTTGCCTTTCGTTCTGTCGCATTTTGACAACTTTCAGAAATCAACGTTATTATTGGGCATAACTAAATAAATTATGCTCGAGGTGGAATTCTGAGGAGATTAATTGGTGGAACAAATCAGTGTAATAGCTCGTTGGAACTGGAACGGGAAGATCTACAGGATGGGATGGTTAGATGTGAGTTTAACTTACCCTTTTCTTGCATTAAAAGAATATTTTAACTGAAATAAAAGAGGGAAAAGTGCTCCATGATTAAAATAATAATAAAATAGAAGATTCTAGAGGAGTCCATCAAATCTATAAAAGAGGAGGAGACCATTGGAGGATATCTTGGTTTTGATATTGTTTATTGTATGAGAGGTTGAGAACCCGGTTCTCTACTCGATTGGTAGCCCCGGGACAAAAACTCTCGGGTGATTTAGAGAGATTGGGCGAGCACCGATCTTCTTTTGGTGGATCCATTCAGGGTTCACAGGTTGCATTTATTTGATTTTGAGTGTGATTTGGGAGGCCCATTTTGGCATTATTGTAGATCTGTTGAGGCCAGCTATCTCAGCTATTTTGTTATTCTAGCATGTAAAACCCCGGTTTATATATTATAATAAAGCTGAGATTGTTTTTGCTTATCGTGATTATAGAATTGCATGCATTTTATATGTTCTATTTTACATGGCAATCTTCTGTTTATGAATAGAATTTTATCTGGAGATTTCCCGAGTTAAAATACGAGTTGTTCCAAATTTATTTCAATTGGGACACTACAATAGTTTTTGATAGGGGCCACCTTTGTAATTTGCTTTGAGCAGTGGATATTTTATAGGAGCTTCTCCACCATTGGACTTGTAGATTAAACAACCAAGTTAGGTGTGTAGTTGTGCATATCAAGTGATTGCTTGCTACCTCTTAGTATTCCTTTAGAACCACTCTCTACGATTACTTACATAACTCCATTGGCTAAGCAATTGAAGGCACTAGTCTCCGTTTTATCCACCACTCCTCAACTATTTAAATTCATTTTTCCAATTTGTTTATGATGCTAAGCTTTCTCATGCTCCCACTACATACCACATATACATTAAGCTTAGTAACTCATAGAGAAACCTCACTTGGTTAACATTCCATTGACCCTAACCTAAACTGGAGAGGAGAGTTGGTGAGGTAATAGTGGCGAACCTCCTAGTTCCACAAGGCTAGTACCCTATCTTTGGGACTTTAAGTTAAGAGTGCTAGTTTGTGTGGTAATAGGGACCCTTGGTGTGGATTTAAATTGTAATAGGTCTCATTTCGTAGATATGTGTTGAAGGGGTTGTGTGAATCTTCATACTTGTTCACTTTGGGATATATATGTATATGATACTTTTGTATTGTTGAGGTAAGAGATTATAAGTTGGCATCTATGTGGTTGTGAAGGTCTTAATTTAATTCTATTTCTTCTCTTGCAGGATAGAAAGGAGTTGCTTGAAGATGAATGTTGCCCTATTCATAGAAAGCCATGTGAGCATCGCAAGGAAGAGAATTATTTCTTTTCTCTCTCAAAGTACCAAAAGCCGCTGGAAGAGTTGTTGACAGCAAATCCAAACTTTGTTCAGCCATCTTATCGCTTGAATGAGGTTACCCATTAAACAACCTTATGCTTTGTTGTTTGTAATATTGTTTATTTTTCAAATGCATCTTTTGAAAGTATTTATACAATATTCAAATGAGTACTTGATTTTCGTAGTCACTGCTGCGTTCCACTCTGAAGAGTGAATTTTTATCTTAAGAGTTTTTCTTAAGATGTTACTGTCACTATTTGGAGTAAGAAGGAGAAGGTGCTTTAAAGGAAAGATTATGATATGGTATGGTTCTATTCTTTTTATTTACCACATTTATCAGAGATGCAAGCCATGTATGTTTATGTAATCTATTTGACTATAGAAATTAAACAGGGAATTTTCTTTCACTGGGTGCCTTTTTATGAGATAAGTTTGCATTTGAGGCTATCTCTGAAATAATGAAATCCCGCCTTGGGATTCCTTCTTCGTGTTTAACACTGAAACTAAGCAATAAACAGTGCTAGATTATGCAGCAAAGATTTAAAAAACAGTAACTTACGTGAAGCTTTCTTTGATTTTAAAGAATGGCTCTTCATGCAACTTATAATTTTGAATCATTATGCTTGAATGCATATTTAAAGTAAGAAAATTGTAAAATTACCATGGTAGTGAGCATGTTTTAACATGCAGTGGTAGTCCCTATTAGAATTTGCTCGACACAAAGGCACAACTAATTATTCCTTGGAGTAGAAAATTAAAAATTTGGATTGCGCAAGTTGCCGCAAAATCTAGCAGGCCTAGTGCAAAGCCCCACTAGGCAGATCCAAACCTTAGGGAAGCAAGAGAAAGGGTTGCCACTCTCACCTCAACAACCTTTCTCCTACTCTTTAGTGGTATTTGACCACAAGGGAGGATTCCCTACATCACCTAAAGGAATATTCAATTACTGTGGCTCAAGATGATGAAGAAGAGGTCTATAAAGTGAGATAATGCACCGACAAAGGCTAGAAGGCCAGATGTTCTATGCCAAAGTACAAGTGCTCTATTCCTAGAAGGTCCTGGTCAACACTGGTCAAACTACAATCAACTCTATAATTTCGGCCATGTAATTCAGCGTCTGAAATTTGTCCTTCTTGATCCACACATGTGAGAGAGATGGATGCCCAATGTAGTACGAACCAATGAGAGAAGGAGAGAGAATGTGTGAGTGAAGAAGATGCCAAATGAGGTAAAAGGTCACTTGTATTTATGCAAGTCGTTGAGGTTGAAGGCATCCATTGGGCTTTCTGAGCCTACATGATGATGTGGCTGACTTTGACAATTTGCATGTGTGCGCATAAATTCAAAATCACACTTCTGCTTGTCCAAATGAGATGATATTTATATCAATTTTGGTCCTCTGGAAAAGAGGAATTTAATGCAATCATCACCTCCATCAAATGAGCTGTCCTAAGGTGGAATTTTCCCCTAGTTGCCAATTTTAACAATTATAAGCCCTAAAATCACATCTAAGTGGTCTAAACACATTGATAATTTAATAGTAAAAATTTGCTAGTTTTTTGGCTACTTGGGCATTAAATATCTAGCCTAGATCTACTTATTTTGCTTGCTGAAAAATCACTGCATAACTGAATAATCAGATCTGATATTTTCTGAATATTGCATCTTCAAGGGTTTAAGAATCTAAATTTTCAGTTTGGAGAACTTGTTCTAGCATTTGATAAATTTTGGACACTTTTTGGCATAAGTCATTGCACTAATAGCTCACTGCTTGTTCAGTTTTATTACTGCTGTAATAAGTGATTTCAGATTTGATATATTCTGAACATAACATCTTAAGGGGTCCAAAATTTCATAAATTTACATTGACAAGTTATTAGGCTACTTCTTGGTCATTCTATGTTTCACATGCTTGGCAATTGCTTGGTTTGAAGTGATATACTTACTGCTGTCGTAACTTCATCATAAGTGGCCCTTTTATGATTAAATTGGCTCATGGTGGTTTATGTTGTTGAGTTCTAACAACTGCTTGTCTTGTGTAAGATCAAAATCTTGTTAACCTGGTAGTAAATCACTCAAACATCTAAGTTTTAAATCCTCTATTTTCATTGATGGTTTAAGTTATTTGAGCTATAAGATATAATTGGTATCTTTGTGTTTAGTATCTAATTGAAGCATTGTTGTGAAATCATTGGATAATTGCTCTAAGTTAAAGATCATAATTTTAAGAGGCTTTGATATCTTTATTGTCTATCTTAAGCGCTTGGCATCTTAAGTTTCATTGGTTATCATTCTAAGTGAGCATCTCATTGGCATCTCTTAAGTGGTCTCGAAGTAATCATTTTTGAATTAGATATTTTTTCTTAAGCATCTTGTGCATTGATCTATTTCTGACACTTGTATCATTAAGCATTTGTCTTGTTTTAAGATTGCCTTTTAATTCATTATTAAATACTCTTGTTATAAGGTAATTAACATAAAGTATTTAAAGAAAAAAAACAATCTTAACTCAAGATTCATTCATGATCGTTGCATAAGCATTTTAGGATTAACTTGCACTAATAATTTACCTCCAAGCATAAGCTTGGTTGATAGACTTCTAGGGCCACCCTTTCTCACCTAGCTTGAGGGATTCAACACCTTTTCAGTGGTTAACACAGTGACCTTGTAGTCGTTAGAGCCACAGTGTCTGCAGTGCCAAAGGCACTGGGTGGTTGGAACACAGGGGGGGTCGTTAAGTTAGCCTTTGCTTGGTTCCCGTTGACTTCCATCTCACAACCTGCTCTAAAGACTGGTTTCAAAACAATTAAGAGGGAGATTCCATTTAGACTAGACATATAATCTAAATATAGCCAAGATCCTCACATTACACCTAGATCTTAGGATTTGCATAACATACAGGTAAGTCAATCATTTAAGCAACGGTTGTCCATCCGGTTACTTGGTCTTAATTTGTAATAAGCAAAAATTTTGACTCCTTAAGGCACTAGTCTTATTTCTAAATCTAATTAAATCCTTAAGTCTTGCTAAATTTAACCGAGTAACTAGGCCATTCAACTGTGTCTCCCAGATAAGTTTGTCCCCAACTTCTCTTTCATCATCTCATTTCCATAGGGACGACCCCCCATAGCCTGCTGTTGGGAGACAACTAGAATGGAGTGGGCAGGGATCGGAGTGACAGCACCCGTCCTGAGCAGTTGTTGCAGTGCCTGTACAATCTGACCGATAACAAGTAAAATCAAAATTACGGTTTCCTTTTTCTTTTTATTTATTTTTTATTTTTTAATCCTATCTTTCAATAACATGCGAAATTCACCATGGGTTTTGGAATCACTGGTTCTGATACAGATATACGAATAATATATATATATATATATTATATAATAAATATAATATATATATAAATATATATATATATATATAATATATATATATATAATATATATATATAATGAATTTGAATAGTTGAATGATGTTGATTTGTGCACTGAAGGACCCAGCTTAAATATAGCCTTGGGTGCCTTCTAATGAGGGAGGGATCATTATCTTTGATAGTGTGCCCTTAGATAATTACTACATTTATTATTACATAACAATGCATTATTATCTAAGTCACAGGACACGTCCTCCAGAGTCCCGTGTCCCGTATTTTACATATTGGACACGAAAATGGCCCTAAAACGTGTCGAAAACGGTTTTTATTGTGTCCTGAAAAATGTAAAACGTATTCACCGGTTTTCGTCGTGTCCTGCATTTGGAAAACGCGTATTTCGTTGGTAGAAAACGTGGCCCTAACGTTTTTCGACAAGTTGAATACGTACCCCACAAAAAAAAAAGTAATTTAAAGCCTAGCTGCCCACGCAATGGATTTTTCCCAGTTATTTTCATCCTGTGCTGTCATCTGGAGCTGTCGTGTGGAGTAGTGTGTTTGAAGTTTGAACTGAATTTGGAGTCTGGAGTAGAGTGTGGTGCAGCTGGTGCCCGTGCATATTGTTGTGCAGCGTTCAGGTTTCCGCTTCAGCGTTCAAGACCAGCCCGTAAACCAGTGTTCAAATTAACTTATAAGTTATAACTTATATCATGATTGATGCCAGATGGGGTTTCCTGTTTCCGTTTACCATTTCTAAATTCGATGTTATAATTTTTTTCATTATCGTGCACGGTGTGACGTGAAGAGATTTTTCAGTTTCTAACTTTCTGGCATTTTGATTTCACTCTATCAGACACGATGATCCTAGTCAAAATAAGGAAACCTAAAACCTTGTGTTGTGAAGAGCCCGTTACATGCTGATGCAACGTTGTGATAAGGTCCGTCATGTGATTAATATGAATTTGGGGATTATGAGCCGGAGCCCCAAATCTGTTATGCCGCATGCGGATGATGAATTGGAGAAGAGCAAAGGAAATCCCGTAAGGAGTCCAGGGTTTGTACTATGTAGATAGAGCAACCAATGAACCCCCAACAACACGATCAACAGGCAAAGAAAACTGTCTCATTGTCCTTCAGGTAGATGCCTAGATTCAACTGCACTTTCAACAATTAGCTTGATCAGGAACATTGGATTTAGAAAGAAAGGTTAAAAATTGTTTCAACCCAATGCTTATTATACCCACGAGCCACAACTTATACGGTATACCTTTTATTCCGTGGAGGGAGTAAACCTCACCAACATCTTATAAAAATAAAATTGATGTAGAAATCTAATGATTCAATGAACTATCATGTAATCTCCTCACTTTGTCATATTGGAAAATGATATATTGACAATTGTATATAGTATTGCAAAGTGAGTCATCAACTTGTCAGAAAATATATACGATCCTGCGGCCTGCCTAACATGACACTGGACAACTTGACAGTTGACACGATTATTGAATGTTAATTTCCAGCCAGATTTTCAAAGATACAATAAGGTCGATAATTTCTTGGCCATTTTGTCTCAAATCAGATTGTATTACACTGTACAGCCTCCAGGAAGAAAATTTGTCATGGACTCATGGCTATTTGAAGGTTGTTGAAGTCCATTTAATTGTTTGGGCATAAAAAGGATCTTTCAGAAAACTTTTTGAGATTTAATGTGATCTTGGAGAAATCAGCTCAAAGCCTGAATGTAAAAACAAAAACTTTCTTTTGTGTAAGATAATAAATTTATGACTGTGAGTTTAAGCCTTTAAGACGAGAACACAAAGATATTGTTTTAGAAAAACACTAGGGATGTAGTTGAGTCTTGACTCTTGACCTTTAGGTGTTTTAGACAATACTAGAGTTTTCATTCAGATTCATTTGGCATGTTGAAACCTTTCAACTTCAAGGATGGCTGGTCTACCCCATATTATGTTGGAAGAGCAATCAAATGTTTAACTGTAATTTAAATCAGCCTGCACTTCCTTATGTGCTTTCATCACCAAGGGTTTCAAACTTTCAACTTTCCAAATGGTCTCTCAAAATATTGACTGCAGTCTGCTCCTTGTAAGTTGTAGCCAATTTTTAGCAAGGATAGGGAGCTGTTGTTTCACTTCTGAAATGCCCTCATCTGCGTCATCATTCATAGAATCATAATGCTTGATTCTGGGTCATTCATATATCTCTCATCCATCATATATTCAACTTTCAAGCCATTATACTCCAATACAGATTTGGGTGCATGCTAGACAAAATGGCAAATGCTAATTGATTATGTACATCAGTACATGTATATTTATAAATTATACTCTGTTTTTATTTGACTGTGCAGAACCAAGCTTTTATTCCACCCATCTGTTGAAGGAACATTTGGTGCGTGTGTATGGAGTGTAAAAACAAACTCCATAAAGTGTTGTTTCCAGGGTGAAACTCTGACTAAATTCAAGTCAACAGGCCTGGAGACTTAAAATGGCTATGGTTTTGGCAATAACACTGTCAGGCTGAAGTCCTAAATCCTTGCATTTGTCAAAGTAAGAAAGGACACAGTCTAGTGGTCCAGTGGACCATATAAGTGACATAGCCATTGTCTTTGAGGGGTCATCCTCCACACCAACAAATGCAGCAGCAGATCCTGGATTGGGCATAGAGGAGGAGGATGGAGTACAGTTAGATGGCAGTGGCAGTGATGGTGACTATGACATAGAGGACATGGACTATTGATAGAGTGATGAGTCATGACTCATAAACCAGTACCGAGCTATGATATTCCTACTTATTTTGTATCTACTCTTTTGTATTTTCCATTGGCATTCTCTTAGGTGTCAGTGTCTACTATCTATGTACATTGTAAACACTGAACAGTGATACATTTTGATTTTGATGGCTTAATGGAAAATCTGCATTTTATGGTTTTAATATCTAAGTTCGAAATTTATAATTAGTAGTAAGTACTTAGTAGTTTCTTATGTGCTTGTAAGTTGCAAATTTTGATTCTATTTATTTTTTAAAGTGAACTATGAACTTTGAGAAGTAATTATATTTTAATTTGATTAGATAAGCTACAACCTGAATTTAATATGGATAAAACTATATTTCGGTATATATATATATATATATATATATATATATATATATATATGTTTATTAAATATATATAAAACGTGTCCCCCGTGTCCTGTTTCTAGGTCGCTGTGTTTCGTATTGAATACTCGTATTTACGTGTACTTCGTGTCTCGTGTCCTCGTGTCATGTGACTTAGATTATTATTATTTTTATACATAACTGTCTCAACCAGTGTTAGCCCCATTAATGATGTGAATCCTTATTGTCTCTTAGCGCATTTGTGCTAATGGTTGCTACCTATTATATTGTTTGTTAATTCATTATTGATTATTATTATTTTTATACATAACTGTCTCAACCAGTGTTAGCCCCATTAATGATGTGAATCCTTATTGTCTCTTAGCGCATTTGTGCTAATGGTTGCTACCTATTATATTGTTTGTTAATTCATTATTTTCATAAATATTTATATATATTGGATCATTCCATTTACGTATCCGTACATGTTGAATAGATATTGTTTCT
This sequence comes from Pinus taeda, assembly GCA_000404065.3. NCBI lineage: Eukaryota > Viridiplantae > Streptophyta > Pinopsida > Pinales > Pinaceae > Pinus > Pinus taeda. The sequence goes on from APFE030421132.1 coordinate 86,659, forward strand.
CATTTTAGGCTGTAAGGTGCTAGATTGGTTCCACAGTGTTTTGTTTTCCTTGTGAATTTCTCAGTTTGATTATAGCAGAAAAATTATGGATATCTATCAAAATAACAAAGTGATTGTTCAGTTTCTATTTTCATTAATTTTTGAGAAGAAAATAAATTTGAACTGTCATTTTTAATTCTGTTATCTGTTGATCTTTTAGGTTCAAAGCTGGGTGAAAAGTGGCTTAAGGGACTTCTCAATTTCTCGGGCAACAGTTGAATGGGGCATCCCTGTGCCAAATGACAGTAAACAAACTATTTATGTTTGGTTTGATGCTCTGCTAGGGTATTTATCAACAAACTCAGATTCATAGCACAGTAAGCTAAACTTAAGCACATAAAATGTGAAGAATATATATCAAGGGAGGTTTCTTGAAAATCCAGCTAGATCGCCTGCAGATGTAAATGGAAATATTCGTAGTGCATTAGTAAATTTTTTCTTTTGGAATGACCTTAGCTTGTGAAAGTTGTTCTTATGAGTTTGTTGCAAACCAGATTTCTAATGTGTTTCCTACTGTATGACCCTAGATGGAAACATGAAAGGATTTTGGCCAATGTGTCTTGCACCTATGAAACATCAATGTTGTGCTGCATTTGCTGAGGGCTGCTAGTCCAAATAGATATGAGAGATCGTGATGGCCCATAATGATGGACACTTGAGTTTGTTGGGGTCCCAAGTACAACTAATTTTGGAAACAGTAATTAAATTGTTTTGATCCTGTTTTACCTAATACTAAATAGCATATTAGAGACAACAATACTATCAAGATTACATACTAGGAATATCGATAGAAAGATAGCGATTAGACTCTTTTAGCCTATAATTTGACTATGTTATTCAGTTTAATATAAATTCTTTGTGTAATGGTGGTTACCTATTTACTTCTGCTGAGTTTTCTTTGACTGAAATCTGTGTGCATGTCTCATATTCTTGCACTGAACATTCAGAGCCATCTATGAAGATATTGCACTCTTATTGGTGGATGAAAGCATCTAAGCAAAGAAATTTTCAAATGTTTTCAAGGGAGATTATTGTTCTGAACTTCAGTATATGTCATGTCCCTTAAAAACATTAGTAACAGGGTGCTGCGACACAATTTTGCACATTTTTGACTTAGGAAGGGGGCCCCACACTTCGACTTAGGGACTTAGGGGACAAAGTCAACTTTATTTGGCAGCTAGTGGAATGTGGGGGCCACCCACATGGGGAATTCGAACTAGCCATTCGATATGCTTGAAGGGAAATCGAATGGATGGATGGAGGGGCCCACATGAGGCTAAGGAGGCCCAAGGAGATATAAGGAGAGACCAACTCTCATTTTGGTTCATCTTTTGACATTTGCAAAAAAACACACATCTGTTCACTTTGTTGTTTAGCGAGTCTACCAGTGGTTTAGCCACGAGTCTCTCACACGGGAGATTCAACCTCTACTTCGGGGGACTATCCGTGCCCACCAGCTAGTGGAATGTGGGGGCCACTCACAAGGGAATTCGAACTAGCCATTCGATATGCTTGGAGGGAAATCGAATGGATGGATGTGTTAATCAATGTTGTCATTGATGTCAATATGGCATTGGCCGAGATGGAAAATATTCTTGATATGCCTAATGAATATCATGAAACCCTAGAATGAGATGATAATGTTGAAGACAATAGATGCATGGTTCCATATGATGATGTCGTAGCTCTTGTTTGATAAGAATGCCATCAATTAATATGTCAAGTCACTAATGAAGAAGTCTTAAGAAGTGCCAAGTGCCAAGTATTTAGAAGCCCTTGATGACATATGGAGGACTACATTTGATGATGTCATATTCTTGATGAATGACCACAATTGATGATGGCACTTGATGAGGTCTTGATAACATGATTGGAGATCATTTGATGGTTGGAAGATTATTTTGGAGTTCTCCTAATGATGTTGCACTATGATTGCACTAGTATATGATGACATTGTTCATGCATCATGCTACATGGATGTTTCACTCGTACATAATCACTCTATGATCCTATGATGACATTGATAACAATGAAGAAGCCAAAGAATGAAGAAGCCACGCTGTCCCAAACTTTTTATGCATAAAATTTAAGGACAGTCACAAAGAAAAATTATTTTGGACACCTTAGAGGCATCCTTTCAAAATGTGTCCTAGACCATCTTAAAGAGGATTTTTTCCTCTTTCTAACGAGCCTTTATTTGCCCCAAAACTCCCAATAGTTTGTGAGATATTGAATTTTTAAGTTAAGGAAATTATTCCTAGCAGTGAGCCGACCTACACTCAGTGATACAAGTCGGCCTGACTTCAAATAGACATGTCCCTTCAGTTATAAACAAAATATCTGTAAATAGACATCTAAACACTTCATTTTGATCAACAATTTGGGTAAGAATTCAGAGATACGAAGTATAGAAGAAGACAAAAGGCCAAGGAGAACAAGGAGATTATTGTTTAGGACGAAAAAAAGGATAATTTTGTTTGGGAATAAAATCTTGGTCAAAGCTGTCGTAGTTGCCGTGGTCGAAGCTACCGTAGTTGTCATGGTCGAAGCTGTCGCAGTTGCTGTGGTCGAAGCTACTATAGTTGTCGTAGTTTCCGTGGTCAAAGCTGCCGTAGTTGCCATAGTCGAAGCTGCCGTAGTTGTCGTGGTTGACACTGACGTGGGCGAAGTTGTCATAGTTGTCATGGTCGAAGTGTTGATTTATTGGGATTGGATAAATAGAGCTTGTTGAAGTCTTCTCTTGAGAACATAACAGGGCAAAGTTGGAGAACTTTGTGAAGCAACATATTGAAGATTTGTGGGGATCATTGAATACCAAGATGCATTGAAGCCATCATGAGGTGACCTTGAAGAAGTTTTGTTTGGGTAACATGAAGAGCAGTGGTAACACCTTCATGCGAATAACAATGTTGTCATTGATGATGTGACATGGAGACTAAGTGAAGCCGTAGCTGAAGATTGATAGGGCTTGTTGAAGAAGACAATGGGAGCCGCGATGTATAACCAAACATATCTTGATGAAGTAAAGCTAAGGGTTGGAGCCTCAAAGAGACAAGGTTGGTCGCCTTGGAAGATAGGGTTGGAGCCCTAGAGGTTGGAGCCTCAAAGAGACAAGGTTGGTGCCTTGGAAGATAGGGTTGGAGCCCTAGAGGATAGGAGTCCTCAAGAGACTAGGTTGGTGCTTGTATTAGAGATATGGTTGGAGCTCTAGAGGTTGGTGCCTCGAGTGACAAGGTTGGAGCCTTGGGAAGTCCAAGTCGGTGCTTGGCAAAATACAGGTTGGAGCTTGGGAGATTGAAGATTGGTGTCTTCATCTAGGGTTGGAGCCCTACAAAAATATTGTACTTCATTTATTGAGATTAATAAAAGTATTTATTTTTATTGTTCATTTTGTGTTCTAATTAGAAGTGATCTAATTGGTAAAAATAACAATTGAAAAGAAATACTGATTCACCCCCCTCTCAGTATTTCCAAAAGGATGGAGGGGCCTACATGAGGCTAAGGAGGCCCAAGGAGATATAAGGAGAGACCAGCTCTCATTTCTGTTCATCTGTTGACATTTGCAAACAAACGCACTTCTGTTCACTTTGCTGTTTAGCGAGTCTACCGATTGTTTAGCCACGAGTCCCTCACGTAGGAGATTCAACCTCTATTTCGGGGAACCATTCGTGCCCGCCCTAGGGACGCTGTTCTACAGGAGTTTTCAAGAGTTTCGGGGTAGTAACACACATCAACAACTAGCGCAGAGAAGGGAGTGCGTATTTCTGGGCAACGAGGAATCATGCAGATGGAGTTTTGGACCAACAGGGATCACATAGCTTGTCGGGAGGTCAAGGAGCTGAGGTAGCAGCATTGGACATGCATTTTCGTTGAAGCTCTCGGCCAACTGAACCAACATTCCAGCAAGTCGAACTGTTGCACTGAGGAACAACACAGAGGCAACACAACAGATTTTCGTGGTACTTGGGAGCAACTGAGTTGGGCCAAGAGATCATTCGGGGAGTCAAGGATTGGATAGCACGGGTGAACTTAGCATTTTGGAGGAGTTTTCAGGCAGTTTCCAACAAGTCGAAATTGACAGCTAGCGCTGAGGTGAGGCTCTAAGGGGGTCAAAAATCAGAAGTCCGAACCAGCTAAAATCCCTTCTGGGTTTTTCTGGGTTTTGGCCAAGGAGTCTGGGGTTAAAAGCATATAAATTTATGGGCAGTTTTAGTGCACCTTCCAGCCATTCGAACTTCAACAGAGCAACAATTTTCTGGGTAGCGCAGTGCAGATTGGTGTAGCAGCTGGGCAGCCTTTAACTCAACCATTTTACTACGTGGGTTTGGTCCTGCTTGTCCTTTGAGACAAGCCCAGGTGCACGATTCCATCATCTATTGTATTTGACTTGTAAAAATATAATAAAATGGCTCAAAAGTTCTCCATTTGTAGCTTTTATATGGGTGTTTGCTGAATATTTCGTTTTTGTAATTTGCTACATGTATTATTTGCTTGTTATCACTTGTATTCCTATTTAGGATCATTACAGTGGTATCAGAGCTTAGTTCTTGGCTCAATTGTGGGGATTGTCTCCTATGAGAGAAGGGGACCAACAGAACATCACCTACTGGAGACAAAGGTACAAGACCAGAGAAAGGGAGTTAGAGATTACTCCAGAGACGAAGGACAGGGGGAAAGCAGTAGCAGAAGAGGAGGAAATGGTAGAACCCAAGAGTAGGGAAGAGATGGCTTTCGACAACCTTTTGAGGGCCCTGAGTGACTTAGGCAAGGGACAGAAAGACATGTTGGAAGAGATCAAGTCACAGAATAGAGAGAGGACCATGCCTAGAGGGTTTCTGTGTGGGGAAACTTTTGGGGTTTCTCAGCCATTTGATCAGCCCTCACTAGCAGCGCAACGCCCTTTAGTTAGTGTGCCAACTCGTGCCGCATTGCCTTCCTTCGTGCCAGTGGCACAAATCAAGCCTGAAAGGGAGGAAGAACCCCCTTAGATGGGAGATTACTTCAGATAGTGGCAGTGTATGGATGAAGACTTTAAAGAAGCCCTCTCCTTCAGAGATTACTACAAGCTCAAGCAGAGTGAGAAGAACAAGGGGTATGGAGGACAAGGGACCCAGAACTACGAGCTGCAGAGAACCATAAGGAGGATGTATTTCCCTACTTTCAATGGCACTGCCAAGTGCATGGCCAGGGCTTGGGTTGAGAAGATGGACACCTACTTCCAACTCAACCGGATGACAAAGCAGGAAGCCATTAAGATGGCCACGTTGCACATGGAGGGGGAAGCGCATGATTAGTGATTTCATGGCTTGACCATCCTGGGGCAGCCCACATAGTTTCTTATGAGGACTGCACCAGGAGGGTGGTGGAGTGATTTGATCAGAGGGATCCAGAGGCTTATTTCAGAGAGCTGACCCAACTGCGCCAAATAGGAAACCCAGAGCAGTACTTTTCAGATTTTTTTCCGATGTCAGTGACGGTCCCGGATCTAAGGGAAGGAGGGTGTATACCTTCATTGAGGGCTTGCTCGAGCCCTTGCGTGGATTGGTGAAGTCATGCAGACCCTCCACGCTGCAGGAAGCAATCTTGTGTGCCAAAGATCTATAGGGGGCTATCCCCAAGACTAGAGCACCATTTCCTGCACGGACCTGTTTCCCACAAAAGGGGCATGAGACTAGACCCCTACCGTAGAGGACCACACAGGGGAGGGGGCGCGCCGCGCGATTAGATGAGGAGACACGGAAGGACCTCTGGAGGAGGAAGCTGTGCTTCACATGCAGAGAGCCCTGGGCACCTGGCCATCGGTGCACTACAGGTAGAGGACACTAAATTGAGGTCTTTTCTGATAGTGACCAAGAGGACGAGGTGGAGCAGGATTGCAGTGGGACAAATGGAGAGAGTCTGACAGATAGAGGGCCACCACCACCACCTCCACAGGGCGGGGCATCTCTTGCCCCAGCAAGAGGAGTTCTTACTTCTTTATGCAGGACTCCTAAATTTTTGACACTGAGGATCAGAGGCACTGTACACGGGCAGAGGGTGTTAGTTCTAGTAGATAGTGGGGCCACCCACAATTTCATAGATGCCGAGTTGGTCTAGAGGAGGAGCCTCACCACAGCAGAGTTTGAGGGCTTCTCTGTCGTAGTACCGAGTGACTGTACCATCCAGTGCACTAGATATGTGCCCTCCTTGACAGTGTTGAAGTTTCTAATTTTCCTTAGTTAGAAACCCTTCATGCACTTTTTTCTGATTTATTCCTACCTACTTGTTATTTTTTTTCCTTTAACAAGTTATTTACAAAGTAAATACTGAAAATAAACACCAGTGCATGCTCAACATATTACAGATCAGCAACTGAAAGAAACAAAAACAAAAACACCACATGACACCATTATTTTTGGACCAATGTCCCCGGAATAACCCAATGCGGGAAAACCGGTGCAACGATTTGAGGGTTTTCTTATTAAGCAATATCAGAGTACAATCTGGGTGCCGAAACTGGCCTACCCAATAGAGAATTTCCTTAGCAGCTATACCTCACAGTTTGAGAGAAATCTCCTGGTTGAAACCCCAGAAAATCCTTCCGGCAGCTCTTCAACGCAAAACTGCTCCTGCAACCCCAGCGTCTGCCCAATCTGGATTGCGTCAGCCCCTCTCTGTCTCACGCTAGCCCTGCATTAGCCTTTCTTGACCTACGTCAGCCCCAGGAGGCCCTACATCAGCTTTGGGAGCCTCTGCGTCAGCTGTGCTGGCCCCTCTGGTGCTTCATGGACCTGGATGTGGCACATCGAGAGTCGGTCTTTGGTGAGATGATCTCTTCACTTTGAGGAGATGAATGGTTTGCAGATAGATGATGATGTTGGGATAGATGCGGTTGATTTCATGCAACACATTGACACCGAACATCATGGATAGCATGTTGCAAATGAGATGAGGGCTACTTCATGGACCTGAGCATGGCTTATACTTATGGAGATGGATTCTTGATCGAGTTGAGGATGTGACGGGATGTTCTGAGGAATGACTGATGATGGCATGAGGATGTTCACTCTCATGGTTTGAGCGTGATAGTTGGACTGATCACCCGACTAGTTCAAACATGGGGTCGCGAAGTGTATAGAGATGTGTTAGCATTGTGTTGGAGTATCATGGCAGCAGTTCACACGAGGACGACACATGATGAGATCGAAACGAGATGTTACAGGAAGCATGTAGCTTGAGATGGAAGGGCCAACCTTCCACAATGGGGAGCAGCATGTGGAGATTGTGACAGGGTGGTTGATGATCATGGATTGAGACGATCTTCCGATATATGACATACCGATGGAGTATATGCCTTGGTATGGATGTCTTGGTGACAGGTGGTTGCCAGGATGAGATATTGTCGAGGACGACAATGAATTCAGGTGGGGGAGGATGTAAGGACCTGCGGTCCGTGCGACAGGCAAGGTGACTCCACCGTGCGAAGGAGACATGAACGAATGCGTGCGAAGTGTCTTGGAGACGAGTTTATACGATGTTGGGTGAGTTGAGAGGGCGGTCCCACGAGTTGGGCGAGCCGACCCTCCACTCGGGTGAAGGCAACATGTTGAACGAGTCGGCTTGGGAGTTGGGCGTGGGTCGGCCGAGTGACATAACCCGCCACCCGCTCATATATATTGGAGGGCGTTTGGAGGTAAATGATCATCATTCGATCAACACGAGTTCGATCAAGGAGTTCTGCAGTTGCAGATGAACCCGCACGACGGGTAGAACTCGGGTGAGAAATTCGTTCAGGAAAGTTGGGTGAGAAACTCGTGCAAGAAACTCGGGCAAGGTCGTCAGGCAAAAAACTCAGGTGAGGTCGTCGGGCGACCTGGGTGAAGTCGTTCGGGCGAGCCGGGTTAGGTCGTCGGGCGACCTGGGTGAAGTTGTTTGGGCGAGCCGGTTGAGGTTGTTAGGCGACCCGGGTGAACGAGTTCGGGTTAAGGCACGGGTGGACGGGCGACTGGGTGAGGGCGCGCCGTGCATGCCGAAACGAAGAATGGTGCGGACGGGCGACTCGGGTAGGGCGTGCCGTGCACGACGAAACAATGGAAACGGTGAAGTGTTGGAGTTGTGAACGGAGGTGTGACTCGTGCAGAGGAGCCCGTATGTGGCGACTTGGTTACGACGAGGCACACCGAAGTTGGGCAAACGACACGGTTGTGCGACGAGGTGAACGAAGGGTTGGTGAGTCGTGCGGCGACCGTGCGGAGGCGCCGACGAGTTGGGCAACCGAGTTTGCCGAAATTGGAAAATTGGCTAAGTGTAAATTTGGGGTTTCCCAAGATTTAACTTGTACTTATAAAAGAAGATTATATATATTGATTCAGGCAGACTCATATTGCAGGGAGTTGCCCCTCCCTTTATAGTGTTGTGCAATTGTATATGTGTTAATTGCTGTTGATGATGAATATGTATGGGTTTTCATCTGTATAAAGGACAAAGATAATACTTGGTAACGAAAAATAAACTAAGTATGGAATGTTAGGCGTAGTCCATAAACATAAGTATTGGTGAAAAGAAAGTGTTCGGTGGTGCCGCACCTCACTATAAGCGGTTGAAAGACTACCGCAGGTGTAGGGGCGTGACACCCAGGGTTGGGTGCACACACCCCTCGCACCCCACGCACCCATGACGGGGAGTCTATTGGGGGTGTGTTTCCCCATGCACCCATTTTGGGGAGTCTTGGGGAGGCGGATGGGGGTGCGTTTCCCTAGTGTGGGGGACGAGACTCCCCAAAAGTGGTGCGTCTAGGCGTCCCCCGTCAAAGCTTCAGTATCTAGTATATAGTATATAGTAATATACTAGTATGTTTTTCTTTCAATTTAGATTCTAGAATGATGAATGGTGAATTTAATTTTTAAAACCAATGTAGATTGTAGAATGATGAATGATGAATGATATGGATCAATGTATTTGAATATTTCATTATTGAATTTTTTTTATTGAATCTCATGGTATGGATGATGTATGTATCAAAATGAATGATGAGGATGGATCAGTGTATGTCATTATTTAATTCAATTATGAATTTAAATTTTATGTGTGGATCAAATTTCAATATATTGGTATCCATATGATTATTAGTCTATTTAATATTTATGCTTTCATTATTGAACAATGAATATGAACTTGAATTATATA
>APFE030421132.1:102982-152554 GCA_000404065.3 Pinus taeda
CCTGTGGCGTTGCCAACAAGGTTTGATCTGTTCTGACCCTTCCTAAGCCTTGACTGCGGTATGATCTCTGCCTGTCTAGCCCTTCCCTGAGGCACTGCCCCGGGCCAAGACTTAGCCGTTTTTCCAGCTCCTGCTACGGCCTAGACGTGGAGACCTGCGACTCCTTTCCTAGCATTGCTACTCCATCAAACTACACAAACAAACCTCAACAACCTGCCAAGGCATTGACCCTCAAACTCAGCTAGAGAAATCAACTACTTGTTCTTCCTGCTGTAGCTCACCAGACAGATTGCTTCTCATGAAAATGATCTCTTATGAATGTGTGTTGTGAATGTTGAAATTGTTAATTTGGCAGGTTAGGGACAAATTCCCTCCTTTGGACAACCTTCCTTATTCGATGAAGATCTTCGCCCTTGGAAGAGTTTAATTTTGTCAAGGAAAAATTTAATTTTCTATTAAAAACCCACAAGAACACAAAAGTACAAGTCGACTTGGGCAAGATAATTCGACCACCTAAGAAGCATATAAATACATCATTTGTCACATCACTTTGGAGCATCTCATCACACATCTTCTGCTTCTCTTGGAGGTTCGACTTCTTCTAAAAATTGCAGGTCTTTTCCACACATGCAGAGAGGAGAGAGAATATTTATGATTGGGTCGAATTCTACTTTGACTAGCCTGTTAGCCACCGCCAGTGGGCGAATCCATAGGAGAAATTTTCTCCTAGATTTGTCTTCAGTTGGCAGCCAACAACCCCTTGCAGCCACTAGATAGCTTGATGTGCCACCCAGGGTTGCGAGGAGCGCCCCACCCCCACCCCCACCCCACGAACCTGCTCCCAATTCGTGCTTCACTCGAGAGCTACTCAGGAGCGCACTCCCTTTAAAAAAATGCTCCCTGGTTTTTTGGGAGTGATTAGGGGAGCTCCCTAGTCTTTTTTGCAAATTTGTTTTTGCAGTAACATTCCAAATGCAATTTTTTTCAAAGAAACAAATAATTTTTGAGTGGGGCAGCCTAATGATCAAGTTGATGGCCCTAGTATTGATATTTGATTCATGGTAATGTTAAATTCTTAAAGTAAAAGTTATATTTTCCTTAAATTCTTAAACGAAAATTATCACTTTTACTTAAATTTTAACATTACCATGAAATGACTCGTGATGTTTGAGAGTGGTTCCGACCTCATTGGATTTCATATGGAGAAAGTAGAATTTTAGATCTTATTCAAAATCCAACAGACTTGTCAGTTTGTCAAGATTTCAGGATTGGGGGGATTGCATTTCTATTGGATTTTGTCATGTAGTAAGGTATGGAACTCGTATTTAATGAAAAGCACCATTCCCTCTATGTACCTTGATGTTAGTGACGTTGGTTGTCGAACTCCTCTATCATGACACTACTAAAAATGTACCCACCACTCAAACAAAATCTTGACTTGACATGCTATGTTTTTTCTATCATATGTTAATGCTTAGAGAGTGATATTAATGACAAAGATCCCTATACATATCCAGAGGTAATGACAAAGATACCTTTGGATATTAATGCTTAGAGGGTGATATTAATGACAAAGATCTTGATTTTCCAACAAGACTAAAAAATTAGACATTTCTCGTGATGGCAAGAGGCCCAAGCATTAGCAATAGATAATAGATTTACTTGTCGTTTCTAGTTTCTAGTAGTTTTTATAACTGTTGACTCTTTCATATTTATTATGATATTTTTTGTAAACAATATATGACAATTTAAGTTTTGAAGTTTGAAGTTGGCAATTAATAACTCATTGGTAATGAATTATGAATATGATGCTTCGTGAAAGTTGAAAGTTGTTTCATTTCATTTTATAACATTTCATTTCATGTTAGATATTATTTGTTGTAATAGTTACACTTAGCTTACAAGTACAACTTTTGTGATCAATGTCATGTCCCTTCTCATATGTATTAGCCACAGAGTGCAGCGACACAATTTTGGCATCATTTTTGGCTTAGGAGGAGGACCCCACATGCAAAACTTAGAAACTATAGGCAATTCGACTTTATTTCTGGCAGCTAGTGGAATGCGGGGGCCACCCACATGAATAATTCGGACTTGGCCATGGCATGCATTGGAGGGAATCGAATTGGTGGAAGGAGGGGCCCATAAGAGGCTAAGGGGACCCAAGGTGATAAAAGAGGAAGAAGCTCTCATTTTGCAACATCTTGATCATTTGACAAACAAATTTACCTTTGTACGCTCTGTTGCTTAGCGAGTCTACTGGTTGTTTAGCCACGGATCTTCCGCAGGGGAGATTCAACCTCTACTTCGGGGGACTATCCGTGCCTGCCCAAGGGAGGCTTTCCATAGAGATTTCAGGTGTTCCAGCATTGACATCCACTTCATCCAGCCACGTAGAGGAGGAGACTGTGTATTTTCTGGGCAGCCAGAAACACGCAGAAGTAGACTGAGCCAGTCGGGAGGTCCATAAATTGTTGAGAGTTCCAGGAGCTGGAAAGGCTGTTGGTTGAGGACATTTTCACTGAGTTTTGCAGCCAACCAGTCAGGAGTTACAATAGTACGAATTTTTGGGCAGAGGGATTGTGTAGAGGCCTCTGGCAGCAAACTCGTGGTGCTTAGGAGAGCAATCATCTGGGCCAAGGATCATCCGGGGAGCAAGGAGTTCGTCATCACAGGTGAACCCAACATTCTAGGGGTGTTTTCAAGAGGATTTGCAGGCTGTTTCGTGCAAGTCGAATTTGGCAGCAGCAGTTGGGGAGAGGCTCCAAGGAGGCCGGAAATCTAAAGTCAAAACCAGAGAAATTCCCTTCCGGGTTTTTTCCAAGGAGTCTAAGGCTGAAAGGATATAATTTCTGGGCGGTTTTTGGGCACATTCCAGCAAGTCGAAGTTCAACATGACAACAATTTTACCGGGACAACGCAGTGCAGAGTGGTGTAGCAACAGGGCAGCCTTCAGCTCGCTATTCCATCACTTGGGTTTGGTCCAACTTTTCCTTGAGACAAGCCCAAGTGCACCATCTCATTTATATTGTAACTATGCTCTCAGATTTTATAATATATTTCTTAGCAGTTCCATATTTACAGTGTTTATGGGTGTATAATGCATGCTTTTAATTTTATGCTGCTGCACTGTTTATTTATTTAGAATATCACTTATATTCATGCTTAGGAACAGTACAGTGGTATCAGAGCCTAGTTCTTGGCTCAACGGTGGGGTTGGTTTCCTATGAGAGGAAAAGACCGGGAGAACATCACTTACTGGAGGTAGAGGTCTTTTAGGTAAGCAGCCCTGGCCCACCCAATGGTAGTAGTAGTAAGTATACTTAGGTGGTATAAGGTGGGAACTACTATGATTGGTTGTTTTTTCAAATTCATATAGTAGTAGTTGTTACTTGTTGGAATTCAACTCGTTATTTACAATTGATAACCGATTTCATTGAGGGAAAGGAGTCCACCTTGCCCGGAACTTTGGTAAGGCAGCAAATAAGAACAGAGAAAGGGAGCTAGAAATTACGCCAGATATGGAGGAAAGAGGGAAAGCAGTGGCCGAAGAGGAGGAAATGGCAGAGCCCAAGAGTAGGGAGGAGATGGCTTTCGATAGCCTCTTAAGGGCTTTGAGTGACTTGGCCAAGGGGCAGAAAGACATGTTGGAGGAGATCAAATTGTTGAAATTTCCAAGTATTACCCGTTAGAAATTTTATCTGTATTCTCTGGTTTATATCTCCTACTTGTTTAATTACTAACAAGTTATTTACTCATATAAACACTGAATAAGCACAATACAGTCTCAACCATCTACAAATTAATAACTGAATGAAATAGATAAACACACAAGTGACACCGTTATTTTTGGACAAACGTCCCCGGAAAAACCCAAACTGGGAAAACTGGTGTAGCAGTTCTGAGGGTTTTATTATTATGTAGTTTTTCCTTGAGTACAACTGGGTGCCAAACTGGCTCAGCCGACAGAGAAAAAATAACCCGACAATAGTACATCTCTATTTGGAAGTAGATATTCAGAAATTCTGCCCCACGAAACCCTCTCCAGCACAATCTGAAGCTCAGCATCAACCCTCCTTCCCTTTGCATCTACCATAGATTGCCTGCGGGAGAAGGGTAATTCGCTTCAGTATTTTATTAAGATTTTCTTGGTGTTTGGATTGCCAGTTGGGCATCCATAAACGTACACAGATTTCACTGTTGCATAATAATAAAACCCTCAGCTGTTGCACCGATTTTCCCAAGTTGGGTTTTTCCAGGGACATTGGTCCAAAAATCACTGTGTCATTTTATGTGTGTGTGCTAGTATTTCTTCTAGCATTTATTTCTTCCGTAATTTATTTGTGTAGGTTGCAGTGTGTTTAATTCAGTATTTGCTGTAGCAAACAGTAAATAAATTGTTAGAAATCTATTTAACAATTAGGAGAATTATTTCTAGTTCCTGCAATAGGATCTGGGTTTTCGAATTTTCACATGGTATCGGAGTGCAGATGATCAACCAAAGAGCTCAATAACAAAGGAAGAGGGATTTTCACTGTTCAGTGTGAGTCGTAGATCGAAACCCCAGAGGCAACGCAATCACCTTGGCCAAGAGGCCGAATTACTTGAGGAGATTTGATTTTTCTGAGTGTGAGACAAAAAAATTCGATCGCTCTAGATCGAGGGATTCTAGAGGAAGATGGAGCAACCCTGTATTTTTCGCAGAATAGATCTCTAGCTGGACGAAGTAGTTCTGCAGTAGTTTGCTAGAGCAGAACTAGCGTGGGATGAAAGAAGAGTACACACTGAGGGAAAATTTTCCCCAGGGAACTTCTAGTCTCAAGAAGTTCGATTTCCCTTACAAATCAACAGTCATTGTGTGCAGAGTTTCTCACTCCAGAAGGGAGTGCGAATCGCTGAGCAACAACTAAGCAAAAGGGAAGAGGAGATTTTTGACATTGTTTGAGATGGCAACTGCTGGACTTCGAGATCATGACAGGTTGGATGGTGCTTCCAACTATGTCATCTGGAAGGCAAGGATATCCTTCCTTCTGGATGAATATGGCCTGAAGCGATTCATAGATGCAGTGGTAGCTATCCCCACAGATGCACATCAACAGAAGGAGTACATAAAGGAGATGGCGTGGGCGAAGAGGTTGACCCTTGATGGTGTTCAGGATCACATTGTTTCACACATAGCTGGCAAAGGGACTGCTAGAGAAATGTGAGAAACTCTCACCACGCTGTACCAGGGCACTTTCGAGCAGCGGAAGATGTACTTAGAGGAGAAGCTGACATGAACCAGGATGCAGAAAGTGGAAGGCATAGACCCCTTCCTCACCAGGACTTAGGAGATCTTGGACCAACATTGGGGCAACGCCTCAACCCACAGAGCTAATGCAATTGGCACTCAATAGTGTCTCAAAGGAGTGGCAAGTATTTGTCCAAAGTATCTTGGGCAGAGACACCTTGCCAAGGTGGGATAGGATGTGGGCCGATTTGCAGCAGGTTGAGTTGAGGCAAGCTTTAGTGAAGAGCTCCATCAGTGGCAGCAGCAATGGATCGAAGCAAGTGACGGAGGAGGAGAATGTGGCCTTCGCATTGAAGCGTCCCAATCAGGGACAGGGGGAGCAGTGAAATAAGAAGAAGGACATGTGAAAGGTCAAGTGCTTCAGATGTGGTGAGCTTGGTCACTACAACACCTAGTGTCCTCTCAGGAAGAAGGACAAAGAGGAGAAGCAGGACCAACAGGCAACACCAGTAGAGATCAATAGGTTGTTCTCTAAGTTGGAGGAAGACTTCGCCATGTTTGCTGATATACCCCCAAGAGTCAAGTGAGGTGATTTGGTGCTGTAGCCGCGGAGTGCTACAGTTGGGTAGGATCCTTGAGTTTCCACCTCTTGGATCAATACCTTGCTACGAGGGCCCATAATATTCAATAGCAGGATGGATCAGTGGCAGTAGATGAAGTCAGATGCCAGAGTGACAGATGCAGAGACTAGTTGCAGTCAGATGCTGGGAGCGCAGTGCAGAGTTGGCAGCAGTGCAAGTGACACAGTGTAGCGTCAGCAGCGCCGTAGATGCCTGAGTAACAATGCAGATACTAGCAACAGTTAGAGACTCGGGAGACAAATGCATCATACTAATCACAGTTGATTCAGTATTTCGAATGCTTTTTAGTTGCAGATGTTGCAGTTACAACAACAACAAATGGAGAGAGAGTTGCAGTGCAAATGCAGTGTTGGTAACAAAGTCAGCAGCAACACAAATGCAACGTATATCAAAGTTGCGCAGTGGTTGGTAGGTAGCAACATTCGGACATCAACAGTGTGACAGGAGATGATGCAGAGACAGAGTACTATCACAGGATGTGCAGTAAAGCACTAGAACATATTCCTTGCTAAGAGGGAGTTAGTGTTGGACATACTGAGAGGGGGGGTGAATCAGTATTTCTTTTCAATTGTTACTTTTACTAGTTAGATCACTTATATTCAGAACACAAAATGAACAATAAGAATAAATGATTTTATTAATTTCTTTTTCATAATAAATAAAGTAAAATGTATATAGGGCTCCAACTCTCGATGAAGATACCGATCTTCAATCTCCTAGGCTCCAACCTGTTGCCAAGCACCAACTTGGACTTTTGTGAGGCTCCGACCTCTAGGGCACCAACCCTATTTTCTCAAGGCACCAACCTTGTGTTTAGAGGCTCCAACCCCTGGGCACAACCCTTCTCTGGTACAGGCTCCGACCTGGTTTCTTGAGGACAACAATCCTCTAGGGCTCCAACCCTATCCTCCAAGGCACCAACCTTGTCTTTTTGAGGCTCCAACCTCTTGGGTTCCAACCCACTGCAATACTTCGTCAAGATATGTTTGGTAGTAACTCATGGTTCCCAAAATCTTCTTCACTGAGCCCTGTCAATCTTCAGCTACACTGCAGTCTTCCACGGTCCACCATCAATGACAACCTTGTCTTATAGAAGGTGTCACCACTGCTCTTCATCTCACCCAAACAAAATATTCAAGGTCGCCTCATGATGGCTAATGCATCATGGTCTTCAAGAATCTCTACGAATCTTCAATATGTTGTTTTGCCAAGACTTCAAAGATCCTTCAATAATTCTTTGGTGATGTGTCAAGCAAAGCCCAAACTGTCTTAAGATGTCTGCTCCAAAGTACTCTCCAAGGTATGCTCAAGGATATCTTCACAAAGTGTCTTCAACGGTGCTCCAAGAGAAAACTTTTGAAGATGGTCCAAAATCTCTTTAAAAACACTTCTAGGTCTGGTCCAATGTCTGCTTTAAAATAGACTTCAAGACTGTTCCAGAAATCTTCTAGGAACACTTCAATAACACTGCATTTACACAACGATTCTTCTCCACCAAGTCCTCGCATAGTCCCTTAGTGTTCTTCAAAATGACTGTTCTAGGACACACTTAGCAGCCTCGTGACAGTGGTATTCACTCTCCAATATCACAGATAACTGAGCCACTGCATTGCTACAGGTTTGAGCTCATTAAAGTGACTGTCCAAGGTTGCAACTTCTCCACAGGTGGGGATCTGATGTATAGGTGCTAAGTCCGAAATATCTATGGTTAGGTAAGGCAACAAAGAATATCCAACAAGTCTAATCCTAAACCTGGGCCTCTTATTTTCTCCACAGAACTGTCCTTCTGCAATCCGATTTCTTCAAATACTTCTTCACAGCTAGGTCTGAAGCCAACACTTCTTCAAGAGGACCAAGATTCTAATCTTCAACAAGGGCTGCAATCCAAGCCTCAAAAAATGGTTTGTTCACTAGTCCGGGATCTGCAAATTGAGCCTTTTATCATAGTTTTGAGAAAGTGAAACTATAGATGCACAGGTGTAGGAGCTTCCAGGTGAATGTTTGTTGTGCAAGCTTCTAAAGGTGACAATCCATCACAGGTCTGTGCTCCATTAGCCTTCACACAAGACTGCCTTCACACAAGTTTATACTGCTACATAGACTGAGTTTCTGAGCTTAAAATATATTCTTCCACAGTTTTGAGCCTTGTAACAGCAGATCTGAGTTTCTTAAATAGCACACGAGACTGACCAAGCTGCTATGACTGCCCACTAGTTTAACTCACCACAAATCTGAGGTAATGTAATAGTGAGCTACAGATCCAAGTATAAATATGTCACTGTTTTCTAATTATTTCACAGAAATTGCAGTGCAGTTTTGTATTATATTTAAGCCCAAACAAAGAATTTCAGAATAGCTCCTTCCTTTTTGTCCTTCAGCTTTTCTCCTCGGCCTCCTAGCTGTTCTGTCCCCTTTCTCTGTATCTTCACCGAAACTACTTGAGGAAAACAGAGGTCCGAGTCTCTCTATATATACCTTTTCCATCCTTGAAATAAACAGTCACGTCCTCTGTTTGGAGGCCAACTTGTGTAGGCTGCTCAGGTCGGCTCCATGTTCAGATTTAATAAATTAACTTCAAAAATTCATGACTTTCAAACCGCTTGGAGTTTTGGGCTGTGTAATAGCTCATTGGAAAGGCAAAATTATGCTCTAAATGATGGTGTAGGTCTCATGGAAAGATTCTGCCTCTAAGGAGGTAAAAAATAATTTTTAATGTGACTGGTCATTATTTAGTGCAGAAATATAGGACATCAACATTTTTCATGGATGGGCTTTTCATGGATGAGCTTACTTTTGTTTGGTTTCTTCATCAAGGCTCCTAGGCTCATAAATATCATCATGTCCCCAAGATAGTGATGTGTTATCAATCATATGCAACATGTAGTCTTTCATCATCATCGTATAGTCTTCCATTATCATCGTATAGTCTTCCATTATCAAGACCATCAAAGGTAAGGACATTCATCACATAGGTCATCAAGAGCTCCTAGATTGTCAAGGCACACTTGGCACTTCTTCGTTAGTGACTTGGCATCTTCATCAATGACATTGTTGCATCTCAAGAATATTTGCCATCCTGGCTACTGTCATATTGACATCAATGACAACCTAGATTAATAGTTAGTTTTTGTAGCATTGGATGTGTTCTAGCCTTAAAGTTTTGTGGAGAGGCTAGGATGCGTGAGATCTCCAAAACCCAGAAATCGTTTCTTGAAATTCCACCTAGAAATGACTTAATTAGATTATTAATCATTTTTTAAATATTTTCTAAGTCTAAACTTAGGGAACATGACTAAATAATCAGAATTAATTAAGTTAAGGTGTGAATGTTCTAGAAACTCACACAGATTGACTTCAAGATAATCCTAGCCATCAATTAAAATCTAATCTTGATCGTTGAAGTCTCAACAGAGGGTTATAAGAAGAAGTCAATAGGGCTTGGAGAAATCTCTTGAGCAGTTCGATTTCATGAGCAGATCGATTTCCAGAGTAGCAGCAGCCAGTTGTTGGAGAGCGAGCTAGTGAGATCGAAGCAATGATTGAGGGGTAGGGATAGTGAGCTAGAGGAAATATTTTCTAGATGCAGGGAGGCAGTAGCAAGTGAGTCGAATTATCCCAGAGAGGCAGCGCAAAGGGACTGCATAGTGCTTCAGTCAGGCAAATCGATTTGGAGGAGAAAAATTCGTTCTCAGTTCCAAGTCCGGGAAGGAGTCCCAGAGGGCCGAAGAGACGGTTTTCTTAGCTTCCAGAGACATAACGATTTCATTTGAGCCCAGTCCAGAGTAAGCTATCCAGCCAGCTACGCAGGGCAACGTATAGGTTGAAACAGTGCTCCAAGAGGTCGAGTTTTGTTAGGGAAAGTCCTGCCAGAGATTGCCTGTGGGAGAAGGGTAATTCCCTTTAGTATTCTACTCAGATTTTCTTGCTGTTTGGATTTCCAGTTGGGCATCCATAGTTGTACTCAGATTTCATTGCTTCATAATAATAAAATCCTCAACTGCTGCACCGTTTTTCCCAAGTTGGGTTTTTTCTGGGGACATTGGTCCAAAAATAACTGTCATTTTATGTGTGTGCTAGTATTTCTTCCAACGTTTATTTCTTCCACAGTTTATTTGTGTAGTTTGTAGTGTGTTTGATTAAGTATTTGTTGTAGCAAACATTAAATAAATTGTTAAAAGTTAATTTAAAAATTAGGAGAATTATTTCTAGTTGTTGCAATAGGATTTGGATTTCCGAATTTTCACATGAGAAACGAAATTTTCTCCTCCGTTTCTGAGCTTTCTGGCTGATCACTCAGGCTCTGATACCATGTGAAAATTCCAAAACTGAAATCCTATTGCAGCAACTGTAATTTATTTTTCTAATTGTTAATTATTTTAACAATTTATCTGCTACAACAAATATCAAATAAATCACACTACAACCTTTACAAATAGAACACTGTGGAAATAATAGTGCTGGAAATCGAGAAAATACTAGCACACATACACGATAAAAGTGACACTGTTATTTTTGGATACTTGTTCTTGGAAAAACCCAATGTGGGAAAGCTGGTGCAACAATTGAGGGTTTTATTATTATGCAATAGTGAAATTCCGAATACAATCTATGGATGCCCAACTGGTAATCCAAACAATAAGATAATCTGGCCAAAATTATGTAAGGGAATTACCCTTCTTCCACATGCAATTCTGACACAACTTCTCTTCAAAAACTCGTCCTCCTGGACCCTCTATGCCAGCCTCTACGCTGCTCTGCATAGACCCTATGACATCTTGCCACTGAACATGTGAAGTCGTTCTTCCTATCTCTGCTGAGGAATTCGCTTCTTTGACACTCTGGACCCTCTGCTTGGCCTCTGGAATTGAAAACGAACTTTCCTCTGGCTAAATCGAGTTGCTCTTTTGAAGAAACTGTGCAGTCCTCTGCGCTGCCCCACTAGGAATAACTTGGCATCGCTGCAGCGTTTTCGGATCTCGAAACCTTCCTCCGAATCACTGTCCCTGCCCCTCACTGTCTTTGCTTCGATCTCTAGATCTGCAACAACTACTGTTGCTCTCTAGAAATCAAATTGTTTAAGTGTATTCTCCAAGTGCCCATCGACTTCTTATTATAATCCTATGTTGGAGCACCAATGACCAAGATTAAAACTTAATCAAGGGCTAGGATCATCTTGAAGTCGATCCGTGTGATTTCTAGACTATTCTCACCTTGACTTAATAAATTCTGATTACTTAACCAGTTTTCCGAAGTTTAAACTTAGGAAACATTAAAAAAATATGTTAACAATCTAATTAAGTCATTTCTAGGTGGAATTTGCTGAAATGATTTATGGGTTTTGGAGATCTCATGTATTCTAGCCACCCCATCGAATTTCGTGGCTAGAACACATTTGATGCTACAGAAACTAACAAGACTATGCTATGTTAATCGGGGTTTCCCGAATCCCAAGTAGTGCCCCTCCTATGCCCATTGGGCCATTAGGGGAGGTCCCACTAGACTAGGATGAAAAATTAACCGCCAATTTAAGCTGAGGGAACAAGATGATGGTCAAAACCCCTCTTCCTTCCAGGTTACCCCATATTCCATGCCAAATTTCTAAAATAGAAACAAACATAAGCACCCGGCAAAATGAATAAAGTACCTTTTGATCGGAAACCCACCTTCCAATGTGCGCTCTTGCCAAATGGGCAAGGAAACATATGACTGATGCAAGTGGCAGAGAACTGAATGCCACATCATCATTGGCCACTAGTGGCTGTTAGGGGTTACTGGCTATCGGCTGGAAGAGATCATGGGAAAAGAATTTCTCCTATGCAGTCACCCACTTTTGGTGGGTAACACTCCACTCACTAGTGATTAGAATGGAGAGGAATCAATGTTGTGCTTTGTGTTCCAGCCAAAGACACAAATGCTTTATTCTGCTATGCAAGATATTCTTTTAAAATTTTAACATTTCAAAATGGAGCTTTGCATTCAAGTCATATTTGGAAGGATTGGCATCGGAGTTATGGAAAATTATAGTAATGCTTTGATATTGTTGTTGCCTAAAGTGTACACCTAAGGCACAATGCTGAGAGTAGGGATGAGTGTTGCACCTTAGGTGTACACTTTAGGCGACAACAGATACCAAGAAGCTATGTAGTAAGAGTAGACTAAATTTTCAAGGGATAAACAAATTCAATAGATGGTGGATATTGCAGAACACCAGATATAGATAGGGTAGTAGATATCAGGCCATTTGGAAGGCAGGATTGGCTTGGTTCTGAAATCTCATTTTCAGATTGATTAACAGCCAATTTGTTGTTTACCAGAATTTAGAGACACTGAAGCATGTTTTTTGGAATTGAAGGTGGCTTGGACCTTCTAGGACTGGATTCAAGTAGAATGCTCAATCTGCTTTGTTGATCTACTTCAGGAAAGGGAACACTGTTACCAGACAGTTTGATAAGAATACAATTTAACAGAGAACATTAAGGTTCATTCCAGTTGTTAGGTCTCTCTTTCCCATGGAAGAGGCGTGGTCAATTATCTAAATTCAACATGGACTCCACTAAGTTTTACTTTAGGGTGAATCTCAGCCTTCATAGCTGATGTAGCTGCTCCATTCAAAACTGTAACTATTTCAAGGACAAATGTGATTTCTTTAAAGTTTGGGGCTAAAGCTAACATATTGGCTCTTCTTGCTTAGGTAGGGTGAAGAGGCCACATCAAGAACTCTTTAGGCCCTTGATGTAAGACTTGATGCAAGTCTCTTGCATATCCAATATGATATAATATGCATTTTCTTGAAAAGGAAAATAAAACTTGCCATCTATATAAATGGAGTTGTTTTTGGTTGGTTTTAGTCATTCTTGGTAGGCATTACATATCAATGAGAGCATTGTTTGCAATTTATAACTAAAAACATCATGTTTAGATATTACAGTCTATGAATTTTTTATTTTATTTTTTTTTTATTTTTATTTTTTTTTTTAATTTTATTTTATATATATATATATATATATATATATATATATTTTTTAATTTTTTTATGATGTAAAGTCTGCATATGCAAATTTCAAACAAAAATGATGTTTTGATCTCCAACAAAATTAACATGTTGATGGTTTTCTTTCTTTAAAGGGTTTTGTCTTTGTCTTTTTGTGGACATAATCTGTTTAATTCTCCATTTACAATGAATGTATTGATTGTATGCATATAAAATTTGGAACTCAAGAACAACGAATGTAGATTGGCGAAGTTTATTCTTCCCAATTATATACTGGAAACCCTCACTGCTAATCTTTGAGTTTACTTTTTGCAGGTACTTGTCTGCTTTATTGAAAGATGAAAATGAACCAACGCTAGATAAAGCAGTGGCAGGAGGGTGGCCAGCATCTGTGCATCTAATAGGGAAGGTATTTCCATCATCGGTATCCACCTTTTGTCAATTTCCTTAATAGTATAACGGCTATGGATGTGTGTTTCATGATACATCACACTGCAAATAAATTCACCAACTGACAGGCTGGAAAGAACTTTGCCTGGCACAGAGATGAACAGTTGACTGCATACAAGTTCACCTGGTACATGAATGAGCGGTTGACAGTTCAATTTAGCCCTTTGGGAATTCCATGAATTTTAAAATAACACAAAAAGAGTCTTTCTTTTTTCACTGTGGACATGTCCCAAGCCAGATTTTTACACAGGAGTCACTGTCTTGAATCCCCTTTGACTATAAGCCTGGATTAGGGGCCTGTCAGTTTGATTGCATATTATCATTATCATGCCTGCCAGAAAGGATAGAAAATAAGATATTATGCTGATATGTTAGACATTTCTCATTGATTGTTTTCTTTTGCAGGACATATTAAGATTCCATGCAGTTTACTGGCCTGCAATGTTAATGTCTGCAAATCTAGAACTTCCAACAACTGTCTTTGGTCATGGATTTCTGACGAAGGTATTTCTTGTCAAAAAATAATATTATCATAACATAGTAAGCTCTGTTTTAAAATATATAGTTAAATTGAGAACTGCAGTTCAGTAACCACATGGAAGTCATTAAGAGTGACAGGCTCTTGAGGGCTTAGCAGATAACATGATATGGGAATTTCATCTAATTACTATGACTTATTGTCTGCGCAGATGTAAAGATTTTGAAATGAAATGATTATGATAAAGAGAATGTTGTTCTTTGAGATGTTCCTGACTAAGGAACTATGTGTGATATCCCTTCCAATTAAAATCTGCTAAGTGCTTTTGTCAATTTTGCAAATTTTGGGTGGAGAACAATTTTGGGTACAAACTTAGGAAAAGTTGGTGAATGTTAATTAATTTAATTTTGTGGTAGAGGAGGCCCCAAACATTTAGACAAATGGAAGATTAATCACACAGTGGGATGTGTGGGCCACCCCATGGAGAAATTCGCACTCCTTGAGGAAGTCTAATTGGGGGTGTTAGTTTTTGTAGCATCAGATGTGTTCTAGCCATGAAATTTGGTGGAGAGGCTAGAATACACGAGATCTCCAAAATCCAGAAATCGTTTCTAGAAATTCCGCCAAGAGATGACTTAATTAAATTATTAACCAGTTTTTAAATATTTCCTAAATTTAAACTTAATTAATCAATATTAATTAAGTCAAGGCGAGAATCATCTAGAAAGTCACACGGATCGATCCAAAGATGATCCTAGCGATTGATTAAGTTTTAATATTGGCCGTTGGGGCTCCAACAGAGGATTATAAGAGGATGTTGATGTGTTGATGGAGAAAGTACTAGAGAGTTTGATTTCTTGGCAGATCAATTTTTTCAGAGTAGTTGCAGTCAGTTGTCGGAGAGGGCCAGAAGTCAAAGCAGTGAGTGAGGGGAAGAGACAAAGAGGCTAGAGGAGGCATTTTAGATCTAGGGAGTGCATTTGCAGAGAGGCAGAAGAGCCACAGAGAGGTTGACTCTGGGGCAGCGCAATAACCTCTAGAGGCAAGATCGATTTGTTGAGAGGGAGACACATCTTTAGTTCTAAAGGCCGGGATGGAGTCCCAGAGTGCTGGAGAAGCGTCTTTCTAGCCAACAGAGGGCAGAATGACTTCATCAGAGGCCAGTCAAAGGCTTGACGTCAAGCAGGGTGCGTAGACGGTCAGAAGGCCCAGTTTTTGAAGGCAAGTTGTGCTGAAAGTTTCCCTGTAGGGTGAGGAAAATTCCTCACTAGATTTTTGCCAGTATTTCTCTCTGTAGGACTGTTAGATTTCGGCATCCAGTTTTACTCAGAATTTCTCACTGCTGCATAATAATAAAACCCTCAGCTGCTGCATTGGTTTTCCCAAGTTGGGTTTTTCCAGGGACTTTTGTCCAAAAATAATTGTGTTATTTTATGTGTGTGCTAGCATTTCTTAGCTTCCATCGTTTTATTTTTTTCCGTAGTTTTATTTCTGAAGGTTGCAGTGTATTTATTTCGATATTTGCCGTAGCAGATAAATTGTTAATTAATTAACAATTAGGAGAAATAATATCAGTTGCTGCAATAGGATTCCGTTTCGGGAATTTTCACATGGTATTAGAGCACAATTGATCAGTTGGAGAGCTTAGAGACGAAAAGAAGGAATTTCACTACTCAGTGTGGGCAGCAGGCTGAAATTCCCAAGGGCAACACAATCATTCTGTGAGGAGGCTGAGTTACTTGTGGAGGTTTGATTTTTCTGGGAGGGGCAAAAAAATTCGATCCTTCCAGATTGAGTGATTCCAAAGGCAGAGGGAGCAACTCAGATTTTTCGTTGAGCAAATCTCTAGTCAGACGCAGTGGTTTTTGCAGTAGTTAGCTAGCGCAGAGCCAACATCTAGGTGGAAGAGAGGAGAGCACACACAGAGGGAAAATTTTCCTCAAGGAACTTCTAGTCTCGAGAAGTTCAATTTTTCCTTACAGATTGATAGTCGTTGTCGGATCTTCTCACTCCAAAAGGGAGTGCGAATAGCAGAGAAGCAACCAAGCAGACAGAAAGTAGAAGTTTTCGACAGTTCATTGAGATGGCCACTGCTGGGCTTCGTGATCAGGACAGGTTGGATGGAGTTTCCAACTACATCATTTTGAAGGCAAGGATGTCCTTCCTTCTAGATATATATGGCCTAAAAGCCTATATTGATGCAGTGGTGGCAGTTCCTCAGGATGCAGATCAGCTGAAAGAGTACAAAAAGGAGATGGTGCAGGCGAAGCTTTTGATCCTAGACAGAGTCCGGGATCATATAGTCTCGCATATTGCAAGCAAAGATATTGCCAAACAAATGTGGGATGCTCTTGCCACGTTATATCAGGGTACTTCTGAGCAGTGGAAGATGTACCTCGAGGAGAAGCTGAAGCCTGAGGCCCATCTGGATGCAGAAAGGGGAAGGCATAAACCACTTCCTCACAAGGATTCAGGAGGTCTGGGACCAGTTTTCAGCGTTCGAGGCAGTGCCTTACTAAGTCACCGGGAGGGTCAGTGAGGCGGCCTACGAGTCAGAGCTTCCACTGGAAAGCTGAGTGCACAATGTCTTCCATGTATCATGCCTCAAGAAGGTACTGGGCCAACAACTGACAACAATTCCAGAGCTACCTCCATTAGATGATCATGAGCATTTGGTTTTAGAGCCTGAGGCCATCTTGGATAACAGGGAGAGCAGGTTGAGGAGTAGGATCATCAGGGAGTTTCTGGTCAGGTGGAAGAACCTACCTGAGGAGGATGCCACTTGGGAGGGTGAGTAGATTCTTTAGCATCCAACATTGTAGTTGCTTGAGGATAAGCAACATTTTGGCGAGGAGGACTGTGATATTCCCGCTTAGCAATATTACTAAGGGGAAATATCAATTTTGTCATATTTTGGACTAATACTTAGGAAAAGTGGGTTGCGGGACCCCATTGGAGTTTTGAGCTAAGGTAAGGGCCCAATGTAGGAGAAAAGGAGAAAATTGGATGGCTAGTGGACGATGGGGGCCACCCCCTAAAGGGAATACGCTCTCCTCTTGGCAATACGCACTCTTGGGGGGAAAAGTGAGGAAATTGATGGATGGGTCCCACATGCGGGGAAATTGGAGGCTCAATGAAAAACTAAGAGGCACTTATTCTTGGGCATCTTTTCATTTGAATATTCACTCTTGACTGGCATGCTTGAGCTGTGAGCAAGGTCTGCATGTGCTGTTGAGAACACGAGATTTTCAAGTGAGAATCTCACCCTACCTTCAGTGGACTTAGAGTGTAGGAATGTACAGGGTAAGTTCCTCAGACAGAACACCAAAAGGACACCGCTCACAAACAGATCACAGATCAATACACCAGTATTTTGACGTGGTTAAAACCCTCAGAGAGGGAAACAGTCCACGGCCTGCGCCAGCGTGGCTACTACAGGCAATTTATTAATAAAAGAATGAAAATTTACATAAGCTTCTCTCATGCACGGTTAACACTACAAATGACCCTCCATGCGCTTTAAATAGAATTCATGGACCAATCGGGTGTCAAGCCACGGATCAAGTGTCGGTAATACCGAGGAGAGAATGAACCGTCGGATCACTACATATCGTGACCGTTGGATTGTAAGTTACAAATGTACATAGTAAAGAAACACACTTTACCTAACTCTATACTAGACCAAGTTATACTTAACTATTCCTACGTGTCGGAATATCCTAACATAGAGTGCCAGCCCTAGGAAGTGTTTTGCATCCTTTCGGATCTGTCCAGGGAGTTTATCTAGTGAATTTGTGGAGCTGGAGAGTAGGTGGGATGTAGAAGAGGAATACACTGCTCTTGGAGGAATTTGTTGTAGAGCAGGGATTTTGTTGGGCTTTTAGGGACAACCTAGGGCCTTCATTTGCTGGGGATTTGGAGTACTTTCAGGGCCCCAATTCATGGGCGCTTGCAGAGACTGCGTGGGCTTGCGTGGGCTTGCGTAGTGGTACTTCGTGCCACACGTGGGAGTTGGGGAAGAGGATTGAGGGTTGTAGCTTGCGGGATCATTTCGGAGGGACATTTGCTGAGTATTGCAACCATTTTGGGGACCTTTAGCAGTGACATTTATAGGTGGGTCAAAATACCCAACAGGCAGTGAAGTGAAGGGAAATTGGGCTGAAATCCTGCGGTCAGCATTTGGCCAAACCCTTGCTGGGTTTAGGTGGGTCATTGGAGGAGAGACTGGGGTTAATTTTCGGGATTTTTTTGAGCACCGGAAGGGCACCAAATCAACGATTCTTCACAACTAATAGTTCAGTTTTATGGGGGATCAACGTAGATGCATAAAGGGGACAACTATGAAGTAGTTGGGGCACATGTTTTCATCACTTAGGTTTTGCTAGCTTGCCTTGAGCAAGCCCAGGTGCACACTTTCCAAACATATAATTGTAACCCTATACTTTTATAATAAAATGGCTCAGAGCAGTGCAGTTTTTGGCTCATGTCATGGTGTCTAATTTGTGTGTAATTTTTGTGGGTATTTTTGCTATGCCTGCTTTGTTTATCATTGTAAAATCTCCTTAGGGATATTACACCATATATGAACACAGTCATATGTTTCTGATCTATAGAGAGCAGGACTGATCGAGAACACTGAGCCAACTCTCCCCCCTGTCTAGGCTCCCAAGGTGAGGAATTGAGATAGAGGGCTCCTTGGGTTGAGGGATCTTTGGATAATAGGGTCGTAGATGTTGCTCCCCTATTTGTTACCCATAGGGTTGGAGATGTTTCTACCCTATCTTGGTCTTTGCAGAATATACCCCAGTTGGCATCATACCCACAAGCTGGGCTTGTTGGGAATACCGCTCCCTATTTGGCCAACGGGTTGAGAGTGTACTTGGGGGTGTACAACCAAAGCTGATTATGATGCAGGTGTTCTACCACATGACTATTGATGGTCATTATTGGGAAGATCGGTAGGCAATCAGATGGTTTGAGTAGTAGCTCCCCTCTATCACCTATTGCTTGATATGGGGTTGTAGATGTTTAGCTCCCCCATGAGATTCTTGGTTGAGATATGCTCCCCGATGTGGTTACAAGTTGAGATGTGCTCCCTGATGATATGCTCTCTGATGATGATGTGGGTCGTAGATTTAGCTCCTCGCTAATGTTTCTCGGGTGGTAGCATTAGGCTCCCCACTGGCAGAGATTCTGGGTGGTAGTAGTGGCTCCCCGATGGATGAAGGGTGGTAGATTGAGCTCCCCTCAGATATCAAAATTATTCTTCTTTTAGATTCGAGAATGTTCAACATGTGAGTAGGGACAATCAAGAGATAAGCATGAACATGCAAGAGATGAATCAAGATGAACAGTGATGATACATGATGATGCTTGTGATTGGATATGATTTGATGACAGGATACACCTGACATGATGCGGGTGGAATTCTCCCTAGTTGAGAGGGAGTGTTAAAATATGAAACTGTAGTCAAATTCCAGTTTGGACAACTCATTTGATAAAGATGATGATTGCATTGAATTCCTCTTTTTGGGAAGACCAAAATCAACCTAAAGATCACTCAAATCAGATAAGGGAAAGTGTACTTATGAAAAAAATCCCACATGTGCATATTTGATAAGGTTGGCCCTAAAGCAAAGTGGGCACCTTTGGAAGGCTATAAATACAAGTGACCTCTACCTCATTTGGACATCATCATGAGACACACTTTTATCTTGGTTTTTTGCTCGCACTAGTTTGAGGCTCGTTCGCAGAGAAATAGGTTCGCTCGAAGATGAAGTTGCAGGGTCTGAAGCTTGCATTCTTGTTTTAGGGTTTTGGGCCTCAATCATAGGCACAGGGCAGAGAGATCTCGATTGCAGTCGCTCGCTTGTAGGCTCCCGAGAGCGACTAGAAGCTTCCCAGTCGCATGCATGACTCCTCCATGCGACCGAAACCTAAATGATGGAAATTCCGTTGTCCGAAGATTTCACTCAGTGATTGCGGTTTTTGGCTGTTGACCGCAGACAGTGACAATTCATTACAGACTCCAAAATCAGGATTTTGAGTCTAAGCATTGTTGGTTTCATTTCATGGATGTTGTAGTTGCTTTGTATGAATAGTTGAATGAATGAAGATATGGGTCATTGTACTCCCTTTTGTTGAATGATTCATTGACAATCTAATAAGAAGAAGAATTTGAAAGGGTTTTCCTCATAGTGGGTTTTGCCCTCAACTCCGACCAATCCTGGTATCTCTATGTGTGAATGCTTTTCTTCTATTGTTCCTTTATGTTTCGCAAAATTGATGATGATGATATTGTTGTTTCTATATAATTGCATATGCTGTTGAATAATGATGTAAATTTGAATAGTGTTATGGGGTGAATGTAATGTGTTAATGAAGAAATGCAATTATCAAAGCAAAAAACAATATAGCCCTAAGAAAAATTAACATTCATGTCCATAATCCTTCCTTTAAGAGTCGAGTGTCTGCTATTCATTTTCTGCAATTAATAGTAGGTGTAGAGATCTCATGGAGAGTTTCTCCCTCTAAATGGGAATTCTATTTAGTCATGATCATCCAAGACATCAACCTGTCTATCATAATGCTGTCATGCATCATCAAAACTATCAAATCATGAAGTCAAACTATATCAGGTTTTTCAAACATCTATGCATCATATTCATAGCATATCAGCGTCAACTACTTCATCATCACATATGAACATGCATCAAACATTCATCAAGGGTTAGTGTCAATTAATTAGAACAACTAATAGGAGTATACTTCAAGGATCATAATAAAAGCATCACTTCTTTATCACATTATCCAACCATCAAGACAAGGCATCCAGATTTACCACATTGTCAAATTTACTAAGCTTATCGAAACGTAACAAGAAGTTTTTGAGTATCAATCTTATTGTTACACTTTTATCATCAAGGTTATCATGCTTAACACAATCATTAACAATAGTATCAAGTCACCATATATTAAAAAAAAATGTATCTAGCTTGCTTCATAAAGTCGAGAAATCCATCATGTCTAAAATGTAAGATACCTGTCAAATATCAAGTACACCAATATATCATATGTAACATAAATCAAACATACTTTCATATGCATATATGAGTCATTAATGAAGGTGATAATCTCATCATACTTTAGGGCTCAACTTATCTTCCAATCTTGCAGCTAAAACATAACATTGAAACAATACACTATACATACCTTGTAGTATTTAGATAGCTTTACAACATTTTGCTCTTATTTGTTATTGGCAACTGTAGTACTTGCATATTGAAATTTCCAGATGCTACTTTGAAAACTTTTCACTTGTTTCCTTTTCTAGCACCAACTCTTCTCTCCTTGCACTAGCTTTCTTTTCCTGCACCTTAGATGATTCTTAAAAAGGATCTGCTTATCACATCTTATCTTGGAGGTTAGAAGTATTCACATGCTCAAATATGCAGGAAGCAATAATCAAAACAATAAGTTAAAACAAGAATAGTATCACAAAGAAATAAAATCATCCTAAAAGGTACTTATCTTTAACGAGAGGTGATCAACTCCCTCTTGAACCAACCTTCAAGAGTCATTACCGCTCATTACCTATGTAATAATGTTGCCTTCAATATTTCTAATTGTCTTCATCAGCAACCAAGGCCTGATTGAGACTATCCCATCTAGGGTTTCACTTAAATTTGTCACAAGTGTTAGAGCAATTTCTCATTGATCATGCTAAGGTTTGAAGATTGTAAAACTCAAGCTTTTATCATATTCCATGGTTTCTTTGAAACCCTAACCTCATGGTATCCATCAAACCTTAATAACCAAATTGCCTAGGGTTTCCTTCAAACCCTAGTATTCTTTTAGGTCTCCTCCATCTTCTCTTCCTCCCATCCATGGTGTCTTTATAAGGGTGATCTCAATGACTTTTATTTAGCCTAGCTCTGATACAATGTTAATTTTTCTTAGGGCTTTATTGTTCTTTGATTTAGATAATTATGTTTCATTATTTATAGTATTATACATATTGAATTCACCTCACAACATCATAACATTATTCAGATTTACAACATTATTCAAAAACATATGCAATATAGAAAGAACAATATCATTATCAATGTAGCGGAACATAAAGGAAAAATAGAAGAAAATCATTCACATAGAGACACCGGGATTGGTTGGAGACTAGGGAAAAAGTTTGGGGAAAACGCTTTCGAATTCTTCTTCTTATTAGATTGCCGTAAAATTTTTAGCAAAGAGAGAGTACAATGATCCATATCTTCAACCACAAAACTATCCAACAAAATCAACCAATCAACATCCAAGAGATAAACCCAACAATGCTAATAATCAAAACCTTGATTCAGAAGCCTGCGATCAACTGTCAATATTTGTGATCAACTATCGAACTCTACGGTCAACTGTAAAAATCAAACCCTAATTTCTAGCCGCACATAGAGTGTACGGGCCTGTGGCTGAAATCCTCTAACCGCACGCTAACCGCACGCATGCGCCTGCGTGCGTGCGGGTGTGATGGAAAATATCTTGTAGCATGCTTACGTCTGGGAAACAAATACCCTAATCACACGTGTGAACTTCAGACCCTATAATTTTAGACCTGTACGGACCAATCTCCGCGAACTACCTCAGACCTGTGTGAGCCTAACCAAAGAAAAAAGAATGAATGATGATGATGATAATGTCCAAATGAGGTTGAGGTCACTTGTATTTATAGGCTTCCAAGGGTGTCCAATTTCTCTTTAAGGCTGACCTGTCCTTTTGTGCACATGTGGGCTTAACTTCAAAATTACACTTTCCCTTGTCCAAACCAGTGCTTCAAAGATCAAAATTGGTCCTCTCGAAAAAAGGAATCTAGTCCCATGATTGGAATTTGTCATTGAGCTGCCAAATTAATAGTTCCCCATGGTGATTTACCCTCTACAATGAATACCTAATTATGACATAAACAAGCACCTAACATAGACAGCATCTCACAACAGATAACTTGCTGCAACAGTTGTTCCATGTTAGGCAAAGAGTAATTATATTTTAAAGAACATTGATTCATGTTCCTAAAATCAATGCATATGAAATTTCACCGTTTTTCTTATATACAGACTCAATGTTTATGACCCAAAAAGACCCACTGACTGGTTACAATGCTATTGACATCACACAACTTCAAAATATCTTCTCTAACAGTAGATGGCAACTAACGATTCATTGCTCTTTGCTTTTGTTCCTAACAAGCAACACCCTCCTTTAGGCGGATAAGATGTTTAATTACATCAATTCTATAAGCATTCAAGTCATCATAGGTCCAAGAAAATACATCCTGAAATTCTGAATTCGTGTTTGTATAGCTTTCCTCTCACCTGGATTACAACTATGGCCAACTTTTACCTTTCTAGGGCATGCACCTATACTAACATTAATCTCGTGATAATTAGGACTAGAACAAATAGCCTTTGTACATACCCTAGATTGATCATCATGATCAAAAACCTTTTCCAAGGAAATCAAACCCTTTGGAATCGTGTTAGCTCTAAGGCGCAATAGGTTTTGGTTTCTTGACTTGCCCTGCACACTACATGGAATCATGAGCACCCATCGTAAATTGCAGAATGTGCTCATAATGATTCGGCCCAAACAACAATAATTTGATCTTCGACAAATGAACAACAATATAATCTCCAGCAGATGAATATCAACTTGGCCCCAACGATAATAATATGATCTCCGACAATGAAGAACAATATAATCTCTGACAAATGAATATCAACTCAACCACAATAATAATAATATTATCTTCGGCAAATGATCAACAATATAATCTCCAGTATATGAATATCAAATTGGCCTTTGCAATAATAATATTATTTGCGGCAAACGATCAACAGTATATTCTCTGGTAGATGAATATGAACATGGGCCCAACAATAATAATATTACTTCAGCAATTCGACCGCCCTCCGAAACTTCGACCCAACAACAACAACTTAATCTTCTAGAAGTAATATCAATTTGGCCCTTGAGAATTGCTACAAGAATCACTTGCAATTTCAAGCACAAATGGGATGTCATGTCCCCATTTTTATTCTTCTTCATAGTGCAGCTAGGTTGGATTTTTAGGGCAGGATATGGCCAGGTGAGTGGAGTAGGTTTATGCCATTAGGGGTTTTGATGGAGTTTTGAGGAGTTTATGGGATCTAATGGCATTCCCTTGGCATATTCCATCATCCGCACAGTTTGGCTTTCGTTCTGTCGCATTTCGAAAACTTTAAGAAATCAACATTATTATTGGGCATAACTTAATTAATTATGCTCGAGGTGGCATTCCGAGGAGATTAATTGGTGGAACACCTCAGTGTAATAGCTCGTTGGAACCATAACGGGAAGATCTACAGGATGGGATGGTTAGATGTGAGTTTCAGTGACTTGAGGAGACATGGTGGCCAATTTACCCTTTTTCCGCATTAAAAGAATATTTTAATTGAAATAAAAGAGGGAAAAGTGCTCCATGATTAAAATAATCATAAAATGAGAGGTTCTAGAGGGGTCCATCAGATCTACAAAAAGAGGAGGAGGAGGCCATTATAGGGTATCTTGGATTTGATATTGTTTCTTGTATGTGAGGTTGAGAACATGGTTCTCTACTCCATTGGTAGCCCCAGGACGAAATCTCTCAGGTGATTTAGAGAGATTGGGCGAGCACCCATCTCTCGTTGGTGGATTCATTCCGAATCCACAGGTGTAGAGATTATTTTTCTGTTTTAGTTTGGAGACCAAAAGGGTCATTCCCAGCTATTGTATTGGCATCTATCTATATATAATAAAGCTGGATTTTGGTTGCTGCATTTCTCTTTGTTTCTCATGTTGTGATCTTTTAATGAGATTTTGTCCAATTTATAGATTTATGGTTCTGGTTTTACATGGCAATCTTCTGGAAAATGCATGATAGTTTAATATGAAGTGCCTATTTTAAAATTCACTGATTTGGGACATTACAGTGGTATTAGAGCATTGGTTGTGGCTCAACCTGCGGGTGTTTAGCTACAACTATTATGGCTAGAACGTTTGCCAAAGAAGTCAATATTGCTAGAGGGCGCTGATTTTATCTGTTTGTTTTCAAATGGGGCCATCACTTTCCCAAGTCCAAATACCAGCATTTGGCGTCAACGACTGTAATAAATTTAAAAAAGGGGCCGAGGTTTATTTTAAAAGGCCATTGATTGAAATATTTTGAGAAGGGCCAGATATGGCATTGTTTTCAAAAGGGTTGATTCTCATTTTGGAAACATCGTAGTAAATTAAGGTTCGATCCTTCCGCTGCTAGCTGATATTCTTCCTCCATTTCGATCAACCCTGCTAGTTGATGTGCCACAAAAAACCAATTTGCTTGGGAAATTCCAGAGGTCCCACTCTGAGCGCATTCCCCTGTGTGGGACAAGTCTGTTCCGGGGAAAAGAGAATCTTATAGTGACTGTAAAAGTCCAGAAGTCGATCTCCAAAACTTCTCGTGGATGGGACCGAAAATCTTCTCAGGTGAAATTTCTAAAGGCCGAGTTCATATAGTCCCGAGAATCGTTGAAGCCTCGCTCAGGCTAGATCGACTTGAAGGGCGGTTATTTCAAATTGAAGCAGCATTACCCATCAAAATTTGTAAAGAGGACGATATCATTTGCTTGTAGACAATTTAGATGGAAAATTACATTTCTGAAGGAACCGAAAATTGTCACGGGGACGAATTCAAATCAAAGGGAGGGTTAACCTGTTGAATTCATGTAATTATGTTGGGAGCATCTCTAGCAACGCTGGACTTATAACTTTTGATACCCGTATCAGCAATTGAGCACACTAGAAGTGATGCAATTTTGGAGCAAAATATCCATTGAATAGGGGGTCAGAATCTATTGGGTCGCTGTAGCTGCATGGAGAAGCTAAACGACATCAGCAAAGCCGAAATCCTATCGGGTAATTGCCTGTAGCAGTCCGGCCAAATTAAACGTGTCCCTATCACAGTGCTGTTACCATGCAGTGGTGACCTGTGCGCTCCGGTGAATCAACTATAGAAGAAATTGACAGGAAGAGGACATTTTTTGAGTGGTAGGGACCTCGGTTGTAGGGTGATCCACACTGCTCCTTTCACTTAGTCCATTTAGCGTAGTAATAATAGGTTGGAAACAACCCGCCGTGTTAAGAACAACTGATGCGACTGCAATGGTCGACAGAGAATTGATAGAGAGTTGACTTCCAGACTTATGCATGAGTACAAGAGTGCATTATGCATGAGCCGAGGATCGTAGTCACCTTTTGGGTGGTTGAATTCGCCATATGGCTGAAGTCAAATTGCACCTATGACAGTCAAGTCACATTGTGGTAGCAAATCACAACGGATGGAGCCAAGATGAATTGCAACGTCGGTTTCCTGTATGGTGGTGGTGGAATTTTTAGCAGTTGAGCAAAAACTGATTAGCGTCCGTTCCACGTAAAATGGGAGCGTGTAGAACGTTGTCAGAATTTGTGTGTAAACAATCACAGTCGTGTGACCTGTGCATTGTAGTTCTAGAAGGCGGCCAAGTCAACGTGAAAGTCAATCTGAAAGACACTGTGGCAGAATTGCATTACAACAGAGTTCTGGGAAAATGTTGTTCCTTATAGTTTGTTGAACCTGCCTAGAGTACATCTATGTAGCTGCTTCCTGTAAAGAACTTGTGTATCGAGTCCGCTCAACAACATAAATGCTCGCTGTCATTGTGGTATATGTTGTGCTGTACGTGACAGGTGTACATAAAATGCTGTGCTGTTCGTAAAGTTTCTGGAGCCAGCAAGTTGTTGGGAAGGGGTTGTACTATGAAGGTGAAGTGATCCATCTACACGAAGGAGCCCTAGTCTACGTAGAGTAAGAGTGGAAATGGTGGCTGTTCGTGACAATCTCTAGATAGATTCAAGTTCCTTTTACACTGTATGGACAAGGGGCTGTCATAGAAGCTGCTCACATATCAAAAGGGGTCCAGGTTCCATGTTTTACTGGCTGTGTTGTATTTCTGCTAAACTTAATATTGATCCTAAGTAGATAGTAGTGTTAGAATTAACACTATAGTGTTCCTGAGTCATTATATGCATTTTCTGGTGTAACTGTGTGGCAAAAAGGCATTATACTCCCACTGTGCATTTCAAATCAGAGTAAAACTCATTAAAATATACCCACAACTGTCTGTCATCAAAGTGATTGACTAAAACCCTCACTGAAAAACCCATTTCGAAAAATTAGAAAATTCAGAGAAGGTTGGGAATATTGTAAACTGGTTACTTACAGTGAGGAAATCAGAGGTTTCGATGTGCATTGGAATATGGATTATGTGCATTGTAAAACTGGTTTCTTACTGTTATTATGTACCTCTGTTGAGTTGTCACTCAAAGTCTTGTAGGGGCTAGTTTGATGTACTTCCCATGATTGAACAACTAGACATGGATAAAACCTCTATAAAGTCCCTTCATAAACCAACAACAGAAGTCAGTAAACCCTTCTCAAAGGGGCTATATGTCATTCTTCAGAAAAAAACAACCAAGAGATGTGTAGGAGGGGCAGAAAATAGGACACAAGATTTATGCTCTTGGGACAGATTTGAAGCACGTGAGGGTCACATGGAAAGTTCTCTTCAAACTTGATGAATTAGATACCCTCCTTTCCAAAGTGAGCCAGTTGGAAGGGAAGAAACTAATTTGGGCTCTAAAACTAGCTATGCTTGCTCTCATACAACACCAGTTCTTGGAGGAACCGTGTGAAGGGGTTAGACTTCCCGTTGCATCTTGTCTTAGTAACATCATGAGACTAACCGCCGCTATAGCGCCTTACACTAATGGTGTTACGAGGAGAGTTTTCAGGCCGATGATAGAAACTTTCTGAGACTTGGACAACAGTGCAGGCTCTACCTTTGGGAAGAAGCTTGATATTTTAGGAGGCATGGCCATGACTAGGACTTATGAGATCTTGTTTGATCTGGAGTGTGACGACTTGATCCTACAGATGTTCCATTGCTTCTTCAGCATTAGGAAACATAATCCTGACTCATTCATAGCACACATGCAGTCCATCTTGTCCTCATGTATGAAAGGCCATGATGCCATCTGTCGGGATTTGCAGTCTCGATTGTTGTCTTTTTGGAGGAGAGAGCAGTTGGTCTCACCTCTTTCTTATGGTCTTAGTGAGAGGTTGGTTGAGCAGAACATTGGGCTGTTCAGGGGACAGTTTACTAGGGAGGAGCAACTTAGGTTTGGGGGCTCATGCAGCAAGAATGAGATGAGGAGGAAGGGACTTTGCTTCATCTGCAAAGGACCTTGGGGACCTGACCACTCATGCTTGAGTGACACTGAGGAGATGGCAGGGGTGGAGTAGAGATATATTCTTTCTGTCTATCAGGATCAAGACTCTTCATTGGACGAGTCCATGGGTTCATACGATGATACCTTAGAGGAGCACGAACAACCATATAGAGTTGATGGCAGTAGCCTAGATATGCATCCATGTGTGGTAGAGGAGTACGAGGAGCAACTGATTGTTCCCATGTGGGAAAGAGATTAGGGAGCAGATGAGCGGCTGGTGATTCAACATAGAGAGCACGTGGGGGAGCATGAGTCATGGCGAGTCATTGACATCAGGCCAGATACATATGACGAGAAGTCCGTGTGTCCTAGGGGAGACATTCACAATAGTGTGTCACTAGTGTTGAGTCAACATGAGCAGCATGTGATGGAGTGTGAGTCAGCTGAGGAGGATGAGGCGCATAGTAGGCATGATGAGCCTTTTTTGGAGAGGTAGTAGGAGGTTCATATTGAACTCGTGATGATGGAGGATGAGCAGCTACCCTTGGGGTAAGTCGTTGATGAGGAGCAGACATATGTACAAACAGTTAGCAGGGTGACGATGTTCGCTGACACTTGTCCCCAGGAGATGCGGGAGTATGATAGGACAGATTCGTAGGAGATTGGTGGACTAGAGGAGCGTGGATTTTCCTACTAGGCGAGGGGGATGGAAGTACATCCATCTTTGGGACTACCCATTGAGGAAGTGCAAACAGATGTAGTGGCAGCCAGACAAGCTACAACATTTTCAGGCAACAACCCTCTCCAGGAGTACATAGACGGGGCTTGCAGCACAGTTTGCCCACTTTTTCCCATTAGAGGGAGAGAGGCAGGATTTATTGGACATGCTTGGATTGGCCAGGTAGAGCATCAACAACCGAGCATGGACCAATTTTAGCATAGCAGACATGTCCCTTGCACAGGTGTCCATGCGTTGGATTGGCGAGAGATCATGAGCTGGTATCCTTTTGATGGAGAGTCATTTTTAGTCAGGAGCATTGTATTGCAGGAGAGCCCTCTAAGGTGAGGGATATCATATGCTTCAGTTGGCAGCAGGATGTAGGGCGGCCACTCATCAGTATTTCAGCACAACTTCAACATGATGAGATTGACCTTGGTCTATGCCAAGGGTTGGATTGGAGAGAGGTGATAAGTTGGTACACGGCAAGTAGAGCAACATTCATAGCCGGAGTTATAGCACAACAGGAGCCATGGAGCCTTGATGCTCCTTCTTGGCGGCATTGGGATACAGGAGGATTTGTTGATGACAGGTTCAGTCGGAGATTGATCAGGGATCTGGGAATCGAGGAGCCCGTTCATGGTGGGTTGACATAGGAGCAGAGCATCACCCAGTGGTTCATATGGGATCCTGGCATTAGGTCTCAGTTGCGTCGGACCACCAGATTGGTCCACATATTTGGATTGCTTGGGGCAAGCAATCTTGGGGTGGGAGGATTGTCATGTCCCCATTTTTATTCTTCTTCATAGTGCAGCTAGAGTGGATTTCTAGGGTAGGAGATGGCCAGGTTAGTGGAGCAGGTTTATGTAATTAGGGGTTCCAATGGAGTTTTGAGGACTTTTATGGGATCTAATGGCATTTGCTTGGCATATTCCATCATCCACACAGTTTGGCTTTCATTCCGTCGCATTCCGACAACTTTCAGAAATCAACATTATTATTGGGCATAACTTAATTAATTATGCTCAAGGTGGCATTCCATGGAGATTAATTGGTGGAACACCTCAGTGTAATAGCTTGTTGGAACCGGAACAGGAAGATCTACAGGATGGGATGGTCAAATTTGAGTTTCAGTGACTTGAGAAGATATGGTGGCCAATTTACACTTTTCCCACATTAAAAAAATATTTTAATTGAAATAAAAGAGGGAAAAGTGCTGCATGATTAAAATAATAATAAAATAGAAGGTTCTAGAGGAGTCCATCAAATCTATAAAAGAAGAGGAGGAGACCATTGGAGGACAACCTAGTTTTGATATTGTTTCTTGTATGTGAGGTTAAGAACATGGTTCTCTACTCCATTGGTAGTCCTAGGATGAAAACCCTCAGATGATTTAGAGAGATTGGGCGAGCACCCATCTCCCCTTGGTGGATTCATTTAGAATCCACTTAGAATCCATGAGTGTAGAGATTGTTTTTCTGTTTCAGTTTGGAGACCGGAGGGTCATTCCCAGCTATTGTATTGGCATCTATCTATATATAACAAAGCTAGATTTTGGTTGCTGCATTTCTCTTTGTTTCTCATGTTGTGATCTTTTAATGAGATTTTGTGCAATTTATAGATTTATGGTTCTAGTTTTACATGGCAATCTTCTAGAAAATGCATGGTAGTTTATTATGAAGTGTCTATTCCAAAATTAACTGATTTGGGACATTACATGGGAAATCTCAATAATTTTCCCGTAATGCCAACTAGGGTGGCTAGGGTAGCAATGTATGTTCATCGAAACTAGTTTAAGAGTCTCGCCTGAAACCCTCCAGAGGAAAATCGCTTGATCTCCAAACCAATCACAAAAAATAATTATAAACCAAAATGAATGAGAAATGGATTTCTCTCCCCTTTTATAAGATTTTGCCGGATCTTCTCCAATCTTCTAGAAATCTCCTTTTTATTATTTTGTTAATAAGTCACTTATTGCATTTTCCTCCTATTTTCCAAGTGACTTTTGCCCCTTTTTATTTACCCCTTAGATAAAAGCATTTTTTTCTCCTTTTATTTAGTAAGTGACCTTTTATTACTAATTAAAGTCATTTTTCTCTCCAGAAAATGTTTAAACTGCCACCATGATCACACCAGCCTCCCAAAGCCCCTTTTCACCATCCTGCCATGTATATCTTTTCATCCTGTTTCCAACCAGCTATTACATGAAGGTGTTTCTCCAAATAATCAGCCCAAAACAACACCTTAAGTGTAATTAATTAAAATATACCCATTAATAAATCCTTTTTACAGATGTTTGTCTTCTCTAGTCAATTTGATCCTTTCTCATCAATAGACATAAATATATTTTTTCTTTTCTACAGGATGGTTTGAAGATGGGAAAATCCTTGGGGAATGTTCTTGAACCAAAGGATCTGATTGACAGGTTTGGATCTGATGCTGTTAGATATTTCTTTTTGAAAGAGGTTGAATTTGGCAATGACGGGGACTACTCAGAGGAACGATTTACAAATATTGTTAATGCCCACCTTGCTAACACAATTGGTGAGTCTTTCTTGGGAATCTAAACAACTGTAGAGGACTTTGCAATCAGACACAATCCAGTATCTATGAAGTTCTATATGTTCCTGGGTTGGAGCCTGGGAACAAAAGAAGATGATTTTCAATATTAAATTAGGCTTCACCTATGTAGTCCACTTATTGTTAATTTAAGTAGCCTTTTCAAATTTTAATGCTTTCTTAGTTTCTGCAGATCACAACATGTTAGGTCTGCAAAATGATAAAAATAGCAAAGTATATTAGTACTAAGCTTTTTGTTCTCACTCTATTGCAGGAAACCTTCTTAACCGAACTCTTGGTTTGTTGAGAAGATATTGCCAGTCTACTCTAACAGTTGATTCTATCTCAGCTGCGAAATATAATCCATTCAAAGAACATGTTATGGACTTGGTAGGTTTATACTTTAAGTTATTTGGTTAGTTTATTTGATGTTTGATTTAGAATTTTTTAAGTACTTATCTGCATATGACACAAACTACACGATAAAGTTAAAACTTTGTGTGTCATAAATCTTGAGTTTATGAAAGGGTAATAACTTAGCTATCGGACTATGAATGTACCAGCTTAGCTTGGCTATGGTCATGTGTGTCTAAGTCTGATTGGGATGTTACCCCTCATGTCGTATGAAGATCATTTAGCATGTTCTAGTTATATTTACTAGACATATCTTGATGACACATGTATTTCAGTTTTCAGATGCAGTTGGGGCTTCTTTTATGG
Organism: Pinus taeda; assembly: GCA_000404065.3. Lineage (NCBI taxonomy): Eukaryota > Viridiplantae > Streptophyta > Pinopsida > Pinales > Pinaceae > Pinus > Pinus taeda. The sequence continues at coordinate 135,086 of APFE030421132.1, forward strand.
ATGCACACATTTTCCTTAGCATTACTCTTATGGTAATTTTATTGAAATTACTGACCACTGCCCAACTGTGGTTTCTGTGATGTCTAGAGGAAAACGACTAGTGAAAAGTGTATTGATTGATGGATTCTGAGCACCAAAGCTTTTATGATATCCCACAATGGATTAATGGTGGGACTTGGTTTGCTTGACAAGGATGTACAGATTGCACAGAAGATGATTTTTTTGGCATGTTGGTATTGTCTGACATGAGAATGGCACATTTGTATGGTTTGTTCCATATATTGATAGAGTGCAAATATTGGTTTTCATTTTTATATTGTTCTAGCATGGTTAGAGTTATTTTCACATGTTTTTATACGGCGTGGGCCACTCAACCTTGGCGCTTTAGCCTCCTTGGATATCTTCACATAAATTTTGTAGTTGGATATCAAGTTCTATTGTTCTAGGTGGAGCACTTGGTGTTGGAACACATTTGGAGGTTGATTACACTAATGTAATCTTGATTTGACCGTCGTTTAACTAGGAGACCTATTACTTGAGTTTCCTAGCTCAATTTGGTATTGTTCACAACTAAATGGTGGTGCTATGGCATGAATTTGGGTATTTCATGGAGTACTGATGTTTGGGAACGCATGTTGAGGCACCCCACACATTCCTTTGATTATTTTATTTCTGGACAATGAGGCCGATCCTTGGTTCATGGGATTGATTGGAGTTTTTTGAGGTTAGTTATTCCTTGGATGACGTGAGGAAGTTGTTATAACCATGTCCTTAATATAGATCCTATACTCTAATATCCCCTACTAGAGTTACTGGAGTTTTTCTTTCAGGGGTTTAGACAAACACTTGCTAACAATTATTTATTCAAAGTTCAAACACTTTCCATGCAAATAATGAGAGACATTATACAATAAAATTAAGAGAAATATTCCTAATGGAAATTTACAATGATAAACAAAGCAAACATAACCAAAAACACAGAAAAATACTCAAGCATCAGAACACCATTTTAAAGCCAAACACTGTGCAGTTGAGCCATTTTATTTTAATATGAAGAGGGTACAATGAGGTGCTAGAAAGAGCGCACCTGAGCTTTCTCAAGGCAAGCTAGCTAAGCCCATATGAATAATAAGAAGCCCCCCTCAAATATGCTGCTATATCTCCTGGCTCTGCGTTGAATTCACTAGAAATACGCTGCTGGGTGTGAATATCTGCTACTAGGGCCTCTTCTGGTGCTCAAAAATTTTTGGGAAATTAATCCTGGCCTCTCCACCAAATACCCAAAATAACCCACGAAGAAATTGGCCAATGCTTGACTTCAGAAATTTGGCCTTATTTCCCCTAGATCCTCTAGTTGCTGGCTGAATTGGGACCCATGTTTGACCCCTCAAATCTGCGTAGAAAGTTCTACCAAATTATTTTTGAGGTCCTTGTCAAAAACCCAGAAAAACCCAGAAAGGGTTTGTCCTAGTTTTGACGTTCCAAAATTGACCCCCAAATGCTTGGCCCTCCTCCACAAGCAGAAGATGTAACCTGCAGTAAATGCTATGTTTGCTGCTCCGCCAAAATGATGGAAAGGCCCCACAACAGTTTCCTCGACTCCACCTCAAGTTTCAGCTCCTAACTCCCTTCACTCAACCTCCCAATGTGCCTCCTCCAGGAACTGCGTAGTCCCTACACTGCTACAACTTTCCCTGCTGCTGTAACTCGGCCTTCCTGCTACTACTTTCCCTGTTGTTGTAACTTGACCTCCTTAGTAACTCGACTTACTACTGCTGTAACTCGACTCACTGCTGCTGGTACAACTTGGGACGAAGTAGAACTCTCTCCTTTGGCTGGCAATTGAAGTCCACCGAAGCAAGGGTTGAGATCTCCGCTTGGAGACACTCGTGTGCTAAACAACACTTCAGACTTGGCTTCAGCTCAAGCGTGCTATGTCAAAGACACATTTTTTGAATAGATGAATTAATGCCCAAAATAAGTGCCTCTTGCTCTATTTATAACTCGTGGCTCCTTCTCTCCTTGTTGTCCCCACTCTCTCTCTCTTCCTAATTCACACTCCCTTCTCTTTCCTTTCTCTTCCAAGAGTTTGAGTTCCCTCCTTGGGTCGAATTTCTCTTTCTTGTGGTCCCCACTTTCCACTACAGTCGCACTATTCTCTTTTACTCCTAAGTCCTGGTGCCGGAATTGCGTTCTATCCCCAAACTCATCTCTAATGCTGAAATTCAAAATTGGGGATATTATAGTCCTCCCCGACAAAAATTCCTTGTCCTTAAGCAATGCCTAAACCAATGCCTCCTTTGTTTGCTGATCACCCCTATCACCATCAGTAATATTGGGGTCCCAAACTGTGTCCCTGAGTCATCCTAGGTCCTTGCATTGCCTTGACATGAAAGAATCCCTCAATACCAGGATCCCAATCCATTCCGTCCCACCTAAAGCTCCCCTCGTTCCACTCACTATCCTGTCTGGTATAAATACCAGAAGTCCCCCGCGCCATCGGTGACTCGCTAAAGCCCAAAGGAAGAACTGAGTGAGCTCCCCTTGTAGCAGCTAACTCACCCCTAATGGTCGCTGAGCTATCTAGTACTGTGATGCCCGGGTCCCATGCTAGCCATAGAAGGGTGCCACCATGTTGTCACTTTGCCACTCTTGCTCTAACAGACTACCCATCGTGCGTACACTATATCCTTCTCTCCTGGAACTTGATGGTGGAATATTGATAGAGGCAAGACACATCCTGCTTAGACATCTCCATGACGCCAAAGTCTACCCATCTAAATCTAACTCCGAACCTGTGCAACAACAGAGAAAGCCTGCCTCGTTATCCGAGGAAGGCCTCTGCAAACCCCCATGTGTGAACCCAAGAGTGAACTAGGTCACTCTTTGCCATGAATTTGCTCATCATGAGACAGAGGGATCAATCAACCAACTAGATCCCCAGATCCATAGCCAGACTTGTTGCGACATAGCTCTGACAGCCGTTGGAATCCATCCATGCCTCATCTTTGGTCCCTGCATGCAATCAATATATATGCTCCATATATCATGAACTAATGTAATGCATGCTAAACTGCCTTGTGCTTGCCACTACATAGTACTCATGACCACTAGAAACTGCATGTGCCAAATAGATACCCCCTGAATGCAGCCAATAGATGGGTTTCTGATACTCGCGATCGACTCAATGTATGTGGCTTCATCCGGCTCCTACCAACCATCACCACTAAGTCTACCATCCATCCTCTCGATAATGTGCCAATACAATGTCTGGAGCTTGGACACCCACTGGAAAACTGCCTCAATCACACATGGTATCCTCTGCTCATGCAAGATCCCGACATGCCCTATGGAAAGAGTGGCACATGTCTCCCCTATGACTAGTGTGAAATTTTTTGAATCTACACATCATAAATCTCACTGCAATCATTGGTTTATCATCTCCTACTTGTTTTACATTCAACAAGTTATTTTAATTACTTAAACATTGATGAAAAACACTATTGTAGACTACACTGACATACAAATCATAAACTGAAATAGATATGAGACAAACACACAAGGGACACCGTTATTTTTGGACAAACGTCCCGTGAAAAACCCAATGCGAGAAAACCAGTGCAACAACTCTGAGGGTTTTCTGTTATTAAGCAGCAGTTCTGAATACAACTCTGGATGCCCTCTCGGCTATCCAGTTACAGAGATAAAATATATGGGAGAAACCTAAGTGAGATTACCTCACTTCACCTGACAAAATCTCTCTGATCCGGCAGCTCGACAAACTGTCCTCGGCTACAACTGCTTTACCCCTTCACATTAGCTGCGTGGGCCTACGTGGAGCACACTGGGACATTGCCTTAGCTCTGCGCTGCTTCCTCTACCTCCTGGAGTTCTGACGTCAGCGTTCTCGGCCGATCCCACTGCTCCCCGGTTGAATTCGAACTTCTGCAGGAGTGCAACTCCTCCCCTGTGCTGGCACTGCATCAGGCAATGCATGGGCCCTTCTAGCCCAGTGTCAGCCTCCCTTGGTATGCACTGTCTCCTTTGGCTTATCTCTGCCTCTCTCTGCTTCGGGTTCCTCGAGAAGATCCTCCAACCACAACTATCCCTGCCCCTCTGCTACAACTCAGATCACCAGTTCGATTTTCTCAGCAAACCATGCCCCTGAAAAATCAAACTTCTTTGATCACTTGCTGCATCTCCAATTGACCCTCAAGCCTCCTCTTATACTTTTCCTGTTGATGATTCAACGACCGAGATTAGGTCCCTAATCAACGGCTAAGATTAAAACATACTTGATCCTCGTCGTTTAGAAGTTTCTCACCCATATTCTTATTAATACCCATTAATATTTTTATTTTCCTAAGTTTATACTTGGGAACCCATTAAAAATATTAATTATTTCAATAACTCTTCATCCGGGTGGAATTTCTCCAAACAATTGTTGGGTCTTGGAGAGATGAATGCTCTAGTCCCTCCACAAAATTTCGGAGCTAGAGCACATCAGATGCTACCCAAAATCAACACTTCCTCTTAGTGAGGAATGTGCTCTAGAAATACTTCACAATAGGAGTATCGCATTGATCCACGACGTCGAACCTCTGTGCTGTTGATGCTCAGCCTGCTGCCCTTGTTAGCGTTGCTATACAAAAGGATAAAAATGGGTCCAAAAACACTCCCAAAGTCTGCAAATCTGCTTAAAATCATGCCAAGGGATCCATGAATGCTGTTGAAATCTCCAATTTTTGTCAAGGGTCATCCACCGATTGAAATAGTTGCAGTCGGAAAGCCTTTGGAGGGTCGGCAATACACTTTCGGGAGGCGGAAACACTACAAAACCATCAAAAAACCCACAGGCGTAGGCTTAAACAATGGTGGCACAATAGCCGTTAGATCTGGCCGATCTAACGGCCCAGATCTAATCGGCGGATTGCAATCGGCATAGGTAGACAGTGTCAATTGGCACAGACAGGAGAGGCATTGCCGATCAGCGATGGGCGATTAAATATGAACTATCGATCGCACACACAGATCTAACGGCCAACCTCTAATCGGCGGATTGCAATCGCAGCTTCCAGCAGGTCCCTTTTAAGCCATGTTTTATAACATCGCCGATCGCCGATGACCGATTGCCTTATCGGATGCGATATTTCTATTAATCACACTATAATGGGTAGTCGGGTTCGTAGCAATATTGCAATCGGCGCTTTCAAAGGGGTGATGGCAATGGAGATCAGCGATTAAGTGAGGACCATCGATTGCGCTAGCAGATCAAGGACTCACGTCGCATTGGCGTATTGCTATCGGCAAAACCAAAGGGGCACAACCTTTGTATGTATATGTGCGCAATGCGATAGGACCCGGACCCGATGGGTTTCAGAAGGGATATTTATAATTTTTGAAGTCTGCCAAAGGAAATTTTTCATGTTTTCCAGCATTTTTCATGAATTTTCAAATACAAAGGGAAGCAAGGGAACCGGTCAGCTGCGATATGCGGCAGCAACCTGAAAAGCGGACCCGATAAAAGGATTAATCATGCTTAAGGACTTTTGAAGTCCGAAAGAAGCAAAATGGGCGGGATTTCTCAGTGTTACGACGTTTTCCGTTTACAACAGAAAATAATCATTGTTAGGCATTTTCAAGAGATCACAAAGGCCCGAATAGCCATCCCATCACCCAAAAGAGGCCAAGAGACAGAGACAGAGGGTTGGAAGCGGAAAGGCGACAACACAACGATGCAGCCCGCAACAGAAGTGATCAAGGAACCTAAACAACGCAACATAGCGAAATTCATACTCTCAAAAGGACGTAGGTGGCCAGTGTTCAGTACTCGGCGCAGTTATTTTTTCAACCACCGCATTCAACAAGAAGAATGGCCGAGAAGGGAAAGGACGTGCCTCGAGCAGACCAGTGCATTTAACAGTTATGGGATGTCATCCCATACGATACTCCAGTTACCTGAGAAGACTGCCGAGCAGCAGGTAAGATCAAATTTATTCATTAAAGCAGCAGGTTGCAGTAGAGACCCATATCAGCCAATTATAGCAGCAGAGCAATTTTGTAATTAAACTCTATATATACCCAAAAAACAAATGTAATCAAGGTTGATGAATGTTATTTTGTTGTAAGCTTCAACTTCTGGAGATCTTAACTACTGTGATACCTGCAACGTCTGGTCTTCATTTTCAGCTAATGCAAGCTTCTTTTGCTGTTAATTGCTCACTTTCCACTTCTTCTTTGTTCTAGGCTGTGCCTGTTATGCATTTATTCATGTGCTGTAGATGTTTAGCATTAGAGGGGCTGTCATCCCACCTCTGTGTTTGAATCTAGCATGTATCATTGAATTTGTATGCAGGTTTCTGTTGTTTTAATTGCAGAGAGCTGTCATCCTGTCTGTGCATTAGATAATAGATTTACAGACCTCTCCACTGGTTGCAGCCGGCCATCACATGGTCTTGTGCATCTGCTGGTGTGGTCAGTATTCTCCATTTCCACTAAATCCTCAAACTGTGAGTAATTGGTGGTCTAAAGCCTTGTAGTCTGGTGGTGTTCACCCATGTCTGGGGTTAAGCACAGTAGAAGTGGTTATCTGGTTTGAATATGCAACATTTCTTTCATTCATCCACCATTTTTCCAACTTTTTGTTGAGTTTGTAATGTTCTGGAGCATCTCTGATATATAACCTAGGAGAGTTTCTTGGGGTGATAACATTAATTGGCGCTGTTGCCGAGGAAAGGAGATCGAAGCTCAGTTTCCCTGGGAGACGACACAATTCTAGATTTTGATGATAGACAAAGTCTGGGCACATTTCTGGTTGTAATCATCTATCTGGTGACTCCATTGGAGGAAGACCAACCTTTGGCAACTTCACATTGAAGTTCTAGCTCAGTTTGTGAGACGCACTCGAAGAAATCCTTAGAAATCACCAGCTGAACCAGTGCCTGACCCTGAGAAGATCGTTAAGCAGAAGAAAACATCACAGAAAGGAGCATCAGGATCAGGTAAGCCTAAGAAATCTTATTTGTCTCTGCATGAGAAGCTTTTGGTTGAAGATACACAGTCTGAGGATTTAGAGCCTAGTACTGATAGCGAAGAATCAACTGTAGAGACTTACAAAGCTCGTTGTTCAGTTACTTCCCCTTTGAATCTTAGTCCAAAGAAAGTTTCCCATACAGTCCATAACATCCTTGTCTCTCTGTCATACATTTCATTGTTTCATACTACTCAATCTGCCGGTGTCCTTCCACATATCCTAGTCATGGCAGGCCAGCAAGCACCCATGAGGATATAAAGAATTGTTGCTGCTAGATATGGACCTCTGGTTTTGCTTGTTCCTTTGAATCCCATGCCTGTGGGAGAATATCAGAACTATATGCCCAAATTCACTGGTACAGATGGGGTAACAGCTGAAGAACACCTTGAAGCGTTTTAAACTTTTACAGTTATGTTGATAACTTAGATATTAGTGAAAATGATGTGTGGATGAGAGTTTTTGTTCAGAGCCTTGATGGAGAGGCCAGAAAATGGTTCAGAGAGTTGACTCCTAGATCTATTGCTGATATTGAAGCCTTAGATGATGCATTTTTGAAGCACTGGGGAGACAAGAAGGACTTGTTGTATTATCATACTGAGTTTGGTAGCCTGAAGAGGGAAAATGGGGAATCTTTGCCTGATTAAAATAAAAGATTCAATCGAATGTACAATAAAATACCAGCTGAGGTAAAGCCTACTCCCACCTCTACCAAACTCACTTATGCCAATGCTTTTGACTCTGATTTCTGCCTGTTATTGAGAGAAAGGAGATGTGCCACTCTAGCTGATATGCAGGATGCAGCACTAGAGGTGGAATCTAATATTATGGCTGCAGAAAAGCTAAAAAGTCAAACTGACAGAAGGAGGCAGAGAGGTCAGGCTTCTACTTCATCTGCATCATCTTCGGAGCCTAATTGGACAAAATTACTAAGATGATAGAGTCATTGGCTGCTGAAATTTCTAAGCTAAAGGTTGAGCAGAATTTAGGGAAAACAAGGCAGCAAAACACATTTTCTCCAAGAAATCCAAATCCTTTCAGAAGAGCAAATGAGCAGTTACAAATTATGCAAAGGGGTGAAGAATCAAAGGAAGATCAAAAAGTTAAAGCTCCTTTCCAAAATGTAGTCATGGAGGAGGAACGATTTGAAGAAGATGAGGATGAAATTCACTGCATGGAGGACAAAGGCAACATTGCATTTTTGACTTTGGCTGCTTATGAAGAATCACTACTGCAAGAACAAAACAGTCAGGAGTGGGACAAAGGAGCTGTTCTACAAACTGAACAGTAGCAGAGATACAATTTGAGATCCATTGCAAAAAATGCCAAGGAGAATCCTGCCCAAAGAGCTGCTGTCCAAGCAGAATCGCAGAATGTCAAACAAAGAAGACCAACAGCTGATCCAGTCATCCTCAAAGCTCCAGTTCAAGAGGTAAAAGGTTCTGATAAGTTATTTTCTTCTTTCAGCTTTGAGTCCAAAGTCCAGAAATTGAAAATATCTGTGCCTCTGGTAGAGCTTGTGAAGAGTGAAGTATTTAGAAAGCCTATCTTTGAAGCCCTTGAGCTAGAAACCACACAAACCTCCACTGACTCTGTCAATTTGCAAGATGATAAGCCTGCCATTGTGCTCAGCCCCATGATTGAACCTGTTGATAATAATTCTCCATCTTTTTATGTCTCCTTGACCATTCATTATAAAATCCTTCACAATTGCCTGCTAGATACAGGGGTCAGCCACAATTTAATGCCTAAAGCTGTCATGGAAGAGTTAGGCCTTGATATCACCAGACCATATCATGATTTATTCTCTTTTGATTCAAGGAAAGTGAAGTGCCTAGGATTAATCAAAGACCTGGCCATTACCTTAACTCAGCTGCCCATGAAGAGCATGGTAATGGACATAGTGGTGGCTGATCTCTCGCCTAAATTTGGCATGCTGTTGTCAAGAGGATGGATTAAGAGACTAGGCGGGACCTTACAGAATGATCTATCTTATGCCACTGTCCCAGTGTTTGGAGGAGAAAGCAGGAGATTGTATAGAGAAGCACAGTTGGCATATATCATCAGTGATGAGAAGAGTCCTACAAATCATCCCATATATGCAGTGGACACTGCTTTTGGAGCATGTATCCTCCAAATAGAAGAATCTCAGAAGGCGTCAATGCAGCTCAGGAAACCAATAGTTCAGGCCGAGGAAGAGCAAGGAAATCAGGTTTGGGAGATGTTCTTTGATGGAGCATGTTCTAGGGAGAATGCAGGAGCAGGGGTGGTGCTGGTATCTCCGAAACAAGAAAGCACAGAGCTGTCTTTTAAGCTGGCCTTTCAAGTTACCAACAATATAGCAGAATATGAAGCTCTGGTATTGGGACTCAACGCAACAAAAGACAAAGGAATCAGATGCATAAAGGTGTTTGGAGATGCTGATTTGATTATTCAGCAAGTAAATAAAACCTTTCAGGCAAAGCACCTAATGCTGGAAGCATACAGAGATGAGGTATGGAGAATCAGAAATTCTTTTGATTATTTCTGTATTTCATACATTCCTAGAACCCAAAATCAGCTTGCTGATTCCCTTGCTGTGTCTGCTAGTCTATTTATCTCTCCAATGCCTCCCAGACTAGTGTATGAAGTCCAAGTGAAGTATAGACCATCCTTGCCTGATAATGTCCAGCATTGGAAAGTTTTTGATGATGATGATGAGATAAATAGATTTCTGCAAGTCATTGATGAGTTTTCCGAAATGCAAATTGACCAAGACAATGAAGCCTTGTTAGAAAACCCCAAGTCCCAACTTAGAAATAAAATTGGTAAAGACAGTGTTGTTCAGCTTCCCAACAATCATATTCTTAAGGGTCTAATTCCTCTTGAGAGACTGTTTGACCAAAATGATGTGCCTTACAAGGCCGCCCAAAAAGAAGACAAATCTGCAGTCTGTAAGCATGATATAGGAAGTCCAGGTCAACCTAGATATGTAAACTTGTTTACTCGTTTGTTAGCTGATCAAAGTGCTGAATACTGCAAATTAATGAGGCAGTTTGCTGATGTGTTTGCATGGGAATATAGTGATCTGAAAACGTATGATAAAAACATCATCCGACACAAAATCCCTCTGGAGAAAGACATCATCTCTTTTAGACAGAAGCTGAGACCAATAAATCCTATGCTTCTTCCATTGATTGAAAAAGAAATAAAAAAATTGCTGGTTGCTAAGATCATAGTCCCTCTCAGATATTCAAAATGGGTAGCTAATCTAGTGGTGGTGAGGAAGAAGAGTGGAGAAATCAGACTGTGTGTTGATTTCAGAAATCTAAACAAATGCTCAAAGAAAGATAATTATCCCTTAACAAAGATGGAGCATTTGCTGCAAAAGGTCTCAGGAGCCAAAGTAATGTCTTTCTTGGATGGTTTTTCAGGCTTTAATCAGATTGCTGTGCATCCAGATGATCAAGAAAAGACTGCATTCACCACTCCTTGGGGCACTTTTATGTATGCCAAAATGCCTTTTGGATTGATGAATGCTCAAGCCACCTTTCAGAGAGCTATAGATATATCATTTGTGGGAGAGAAGGATAAATTTGTGCTTATCTACCTTGATGATATAACAGTTTACTCCAGCAGCCATCAAAATCATTTGCAGCATTTCAAAAGAGTGTTTTTGAAGTGTAGAAGGTTTGGAATTTCAATCAATCCCAAAAAATCTCAATTTGCTTTAGAAGAAGGCAAGTTGTTAGGACATGTTGTGTTTGCTGCAGGTGTCCGAATTGACCCGGAAAGAGTCAAAGCAATTCAGACTTTGTCTGTCCCTAGATCAAAGAAGGATATTTAGTCTTTTTTGGGCAAAATAAATTTTGTAAGGAGGTTTATCCCGAATTTTGCTGAATATGTGAAGCGCATTACCTCCATGTTGAAGAAAGGGGCAGAAATCAAATGGACTGATATAGCAAGAAAATCATTTGATTCCATTAAAAAGGCTATTATGGAAGCTCCCACATTAATAAGTCCAGATTATAGCAAGGAGTTTCATATATTTTCATTTGCCTTTGAAGATACTATTGCAACAGTTTTATTGCAGGCAGATGAGGAAGGTTTAGAACATCCAGTAGCGTCTTTCAGCAAGAACTTGAGGGATGCTGAACTGAGGTACGGTATGATTGAAAAACAAGCATATGCTCTTATTAAATCCTTGAAAGCTTTCAGAGTTTATATCTTACATTCCAAGATAATTGCATATGTACTCTCTGCTACAATAAAAGATGTCTTAACACAACCTGATGCTGATGGAAGAAGGGCAAAATGGATTGCAAAAATGATAGAATTTAATCTAGAGCTGAAGCCCACCAAGCTGGTCAGAGGTCAGGGTCTTGCCAAATTATTAGCTAAAGAAAATTGCAAGTCTTTAGATATTGATTTCCTGTGCACTATTGTAGAAAATGGTCAAGCAGAAGAAGAGGAAACAGCTGAACCACAGAGAAAGCAGTCAGTGGTCGAGAATCTAACTTCTTGTAATTGGTATGCTGCAATAATTAATTTCTTGCTGAAGCTAGAAATCCATTCAGGATTTACTCAAAGTCAAGCTAGAACTTTAAAACTCAGGGCAGCTGAATATTGCATCAATGAAAATCTGCTCTACTGGAGGGATCCATCTGGAGTGCTGTTAAGGTGTCTGGACGAAGAATAGTCAAAAGAAGTCATGTTGGAAATTTCATTCCAGCATGTGTGGAGGGCACCATTATTGGAAGACTACAACCCTTAAAATCCTCAGAGCTGGGTACTATTGGCTCACTTTATTTTCTGATGTATTTTCATTTGTTAAATCTTGTGACAGGTGCCAAAGATTTGAAGGAAAGTAGCAGTTGAAGTCCCTGCCCCTAAAACCCATACAGGCAAAAGGACCTTTTCAATAGTGGGGTTTGGATTTCATTGGTGAAATCAATCCACATTCCAGTGGTCAGCACAGATGGATATTAGTAGCTACTGATTATTTCACTAAGTGGATTGAGGCAGTCCCTACCAGGAAGGCTGATCATAATGTGGTTATGAAATTTTTGACAGAGAATATCTTCAGCAGATTTGGTTGTCCACATAAATTAATAACAGATAATGCAGCAGCCTTCAGGGCAAAAGAATTGGTGGAAATGTGTGATTCAATGGGTATTAATATTGTTCATTCCACCTCATATTATCCTCAAAGAAATGGTCTGGCCGAATCCTCTAATAAAAGTCTGATCAGGATAATTAAAAAGTTGTTAGAGGACAATAAGAAGAATTGGGATTCAAAGCTCAAGTATGCACTATGGGCTGACAGAGTGACCATTAAAAAATCCACAAGGAATTCTCCTTTCAAGCTGGTATATGGCGCTGAAGCTGTATTCCCAATTCAGCGAACTCTCCCTGTGGCAAAATTCCTTCAAGAAGAGCGGGATGAGGAAGAAGAAACGGCAAATAGGATCACTGATTTAGTAGAGTTGCATCAGATTAGAGAACAGCTGGTTGAAAAGGCTACAACACATCAGAGAAAGATCAAGGAAGCCTTTGATAAGAAGGCAAAAATAAATAATTTTCAAATTGGTGAGTTGGTTTTGAAATGGTATGCACTAAAGGAGAAGAAAGGCAATCATGGGAAATTTGATGCTTTTTGGACAGGGCCTTTCATCATTTCACTGGTTCATGGGAACAACGCATTCATACTGAAAAGTATGGGAGGAGAGACAGTCTTGGATGGCCCAATCAATGGGCGGTTTTTGAAAGTTTATGTGATTTAAGGTCTTTGGCCTTAAAACTTGTAAATATTTTGTTTTTATCAGTTTTAATATAGGTGCAGTAGACTCCATGCCCAATGGAACACTAGGAAATTTGCTAATTTGTTTTTTCGTTAGGAAGGCATTGATTTGCAGGTTCTTGAGACCTCACAGGGAGGATTTCATCCCCAGAGGGAGCCAATGTTAGCGCTGCTATACAAAAGGATAAAAATGGATCCAAAAACACTCCCAAAGTTTGCAAATCTGCTTAAAATCATGCCAAGGGATTCATGCATGCTGTTGAAATCTCCAATTTTTGTCAAGGGTCATCCACCGATCGAAATAGTTGCAGCCGGAAAGCCTTTGGAGGGTCGGCAATACACTATCGGGAGGCGGAAACATTACAAAACCATCAAAAAACCCACAGGCGCAGGCTTAAACGATGGTGGCACAGTAGCTGTTAGATCTGGCCGATCTAACTGCCCAAATCTAATTGGCGGATCGCAATCGGCATAGGTAGGCAGTGTCAATCGGCGCGGATAGGAGAGGCATTGCCGATCAACGATGAGCGATTAAATATGAACCGTCGATCGCACACACAGATCTAACGGCCCACATCTAATCGGCGGATCGCAATTGTAGCTTCCAGCAGGTCCCTTTTAAGCCATGTTTTATAACATCGCCGATGACCGATTGTCCTATTGGATGTGATATTTCTATTAATCACGCTATAATGGGTAGTCGGGTCCGCAACAATATCGCAATCGGCGCTTTCAAAGGGGCGATGGCAATGGAGATCAGCGATTAAGCGAGGACCGTCGATTGCGTTGGTAGATCAACGACTCACGTTGCATCGGCGTATCGCTATCGGCAAAACCAAAGGGGCACAGCCTTTATATGTATATGTGCGCGATGCGATAAGACTCGGACCCGATGGGTTTCAGAAGGGAAATTTATATTTTTTGAAGTCTGCCAAAGGAAAATTTTCATGTTTTCCAACATTTTTCACGAATTTTCAAATACAAAGGGAAGCAAGGGAACTGGTCGGCTGCGATATGCGGTAGCAACCTGAAAAGCGGACCCGATAAAAGGATTAATCATGCTTAAGGACTTTTGAAGTCCGAAAGAAGCAGAATGGGCGGGATTTCTCACTGTTACAACGTTTTCCATTTACAACAAAAAATAATCATTATTAGGCATTTTCAAGAGATCACAAAGGCCCGAATAGCCATCCCATCACCTAAAAGAGGCCGAGAGACAGAGACAGAGGGTTGCAAGCGAAAGGCGACAACACAATGATGCAGCTCGCAACAGAAGTGATCAAGGAACCTAGACAGCGCAACGTAGCCAAATTCATACTCCCGAAAGGACGCAGGTGGTCAGTGTTCAGTGCTCGGCGCAGTTATTTTTTCAACCACCGCATTCAACAAGAAGAATGGCCGAGAAGGGAAAGGATGTGCCTCGAGCAGACCAGTGCATTTAACAGTTATGGGATGTCATCCCATACGATACTCTAGTTACCTGAGAAGACTGTCGAGCAGCAGAAAAGATCAAATTTATTCATTAAAGCAGCTGGTTGTAGCAGAGACCCATAGCAGCCAATTAAAGTGGTTGGTGGTCCATTATGACCCCTCCACGCATGGAGCAGCAGAGCAATTTTGTAATTAAACTCTATATATACCCAAAAAACAGATGTAATCAAGGTTGATGAATGTTATTTTGTTGTAATCTTCAACTTTCGGAGACTATAACTACTGTGATACCTGCAGCGTCTAGTCTTCATTTTTAGCTAATGCAAGCTTCTTTTGCTGTTAATTGCTCACTTTCCACTTCTTCTTCTTTGTTCTAGGCTGTGCCTATTATGCATTTATTCATGTGCTGTAGATGTTTAGCATTAGAGGGGCTGTCATCCCACCTCTGTGTTTGAATCTAGCATGTATCATTGAATTTGTATGCAGGTTTTTGTTGTTTTAATGCCAGAGAGTTGTCATCCTGTCTGTGCATTAGATAATAGATTTACAGACCTCTCTACTGGTTGCAGCCGACCATCACATGGTCTTGTGCATCTGTTGGTGTGGTCAGTATTCTCCATTTCCACTAAATCTTCAAACTATGAGTAATTGGTGGTCTAAAGCCTTGTAGTCTGGGGGTGTTCACCCATGTCTGGGGTTAAGCACAGTAGAAGTGGTTATCTGGCTTGAATATGCAACATTTATTTCATTCATCCACCATTTTTCCAACTTTTTGTTGAGTTTGTAATGTTCCCGAGCATCTCTGATATACAACCTAGGAGAGTTTCTTGGGGTGATAATAGCCCTTCATCCACTGCACTGCTGCATCCTGTACTGCTGCCCATGGTTCTGCCACTGTCGCTGCTACATCTGCACTGCAGCTCCCTCTCAAAATACTGCATCCTGTTGCCATAGCACTGCCATTATTAATTGCTGCACTACAACTCAGTTACTGAGAAGTAAGTAACTGAAACTTCACCTAGAAACTGACATGATGGTCAGTATGGATGCGTCGTGATGTTGAAGCTACCTCTGCTGCTAATCTTTGCGGACCCATTGCTGCTACTGTGTTTCTACAATTTGCTCTGTGCCTCTCGCACTACTATAAGATCCACTGCGCTGCTTCAGACTTTGGCACTCTAGCTTTGCCATTGTTGCTCCATCACACCTCGCACCAATCGACACCCGTCATTTTTCTACTGTCGTTAAGGGCTCCTGTAGCCGTATGTGATCCAGGAGTTTGGGCACCTCAAGGATCCTGCCCTCGGTGTAGTCCTCCCGACTACCACTCTATGTTGCCCCACCTCTTCTCTAGAGGTTCATGAGCTCATGGCCAATGTTTTTAAAACCGGAACCGGTGACCGGACCGGTCCACCTAATGAATCGGTTTACCGACCGGAACCGGTCTAATCGGGACTGGTTTGGTCTAAACGAACCGGTTTTAGAAAAATACATTAAATAATTATTTTTTAATGAAAAAAACTATTTTTAAGATTTAAAACCATGATTCCAATCCAATAGAGACAAAATATGCAAAGATTGCTCATTTATATACCATGTAAAGGTGAATATATCAAAATGGCACCGAGTGCAATACATATCATCGACAAAATACATAAGCAATGAGTCTCTAAATGGCCTCTAGAGTGCAAAAACAAAGCCTACAAACTATGGGCCCAGTGGCCTACTACAAGACTCCAGTCTACATATATGATAATACTATAATAGTGATCAACATTATCACTTGAAACTTCTCATGAGTCATCATGATCAAACTTAGTTGGTTGAGTCTCGACTCCCAAACTTTGTAGTCAAAAACTTCTCTATTGGTTCAGTGACTTGAGTCTCAAACTTCTGAAGGTATTCTGCCCTAATATGCCCTATTATTTCGTTTGGTGCTTCGCATGGCTTTACATGGTCTCCTATCCCAGCCAAGTGTTGCTTGAACCTGTTAATACCTCCTCCTTGAATGGATTTTTGGCAATATTTGCAGATCATTTTTCCATCAATCATATCACAATGAGCCCATGCAGTGTCTCCGGCTTTTGGAGGCATGATGACTACCTGGAAATGCAAACTAGCTTCCTTAGCCTCCTCTTGAAGATGGCAACTCCATTGGCAGCTACACACTATCTCTAAAATAGCTCCAATCCCAACTCCAAGATGACTACTTCAGTAGAAACTCAACACTCTCCAAGCTGAAAAACACTCACAAACACTCCAAATCAGTTGTGTGAGACAAATGAGAGTGAGAGGGGTCCCTTATAGCTTGGAGAGGGTGTTTTTGGAGGGAAAACACTTTTACCTCCCTCCCAAAACCCCTAAACCACAGTCAAAATCCTCCTTTTTGCATGTTTCAGTGGGCGTGGCTAAAACCAGTCGGTTTAGGACGGAACCGGCCGGTTTGATACAAACCGGCTTGTTCCGTCCTAAACCGGCCGGTTTTCACCGGTTAGGGCTAAAAGAAGGCAAGATGCCCTATCAAACCGGGTTTTTTGGCCGGTTCGGACCGACAACCTTGCTAACCGGCCGGTTTGACCGATAACCGGTTTTTAAAAACGGTTTTAAAAACATTGCTCATGGCAAAATCCTTGTCATCATCCTCCTTGTCGGCTTTCACTGGAGCAACCTTTGAGTCAGAAGCCTCTTCCTTGCCCTTCTTCCTATGGCATTGAGTGGCGAAATGTCCTAGTTCACCACACTTGAAGCATCTGACCTTGGATATATCCTTTTTCTTCCTTTTCTGCTGCCCATGCTGTCCCGATGATGGGAGCGGTGCATCCTCCTCCTCCTCCTCCTTGACCTGGGCTCCTCTGCCGCTAATTCCTGCCTTGATCGTGTTAGGATATTCCGACACATAGGAAATAGTTAAGTTCAACTTGGTCTAGTATAGAGTTAGGTATAGAGTTAGGTAAAGTGTGTTTCTTTACTGTTGTACATTTTGTAACTTACAATCCGACGGTCACGATATGTGATCCGACGGTTCATTCTCTCCTCGGTTTTACTGACACTTGATCCGTGGCTTGACACCCGATTGGTCCATGAATTCTATTTAAAGCGCATGGAGGGTCATTTGTAGGTTAACCGTGCATGAGAGAAGCTTATGTAAATGTTCATTCTTTTATTAATAAATTGTCTGTAGTAGCCACGTTGGCGCAGGGCGTGGACTGTTTCCCTCTCTGAGGGTTTT